>CACRXK020001571.1:0-48576 GCA_902702795.2 Paramuricea clavata
GATTTGCAGTGTTACCAGTGGTACGAAAAGGAAGTTGCCTTGACCAGAAATTCTTCCGATTTGAACTGTCCATCGTTTTATAACCTGGCCTTGCTGGACGGTCGATTTATCCACGAATCAGCCACAGAAACAAGTCAGCGAGTGTGTTTTGTCAATGTCTTGCCAAAGACGGGACCAGCCATTCGATGCTGTTACGGAAAGGGCCTTGGCGCTAGTCTAATTACGTCTTTGCCACTGGCCGGAAGTGCCTTGGATAAAAATCCGCTATATTTTTCAACTAATGATTCGACGTATGGATACCAAAAATGCTGTATTGAGTCGGACAGATGTGGAGCATATTACAAGCTATTTCCCGTCAAATCTTCAAAATTTTATAAACCACCACATTGGGGTAGGTAGTACTGACTCTTGTGTTGGGATGACTCCTTATATAATAATAAACATTGTTATATAGCTAGGGTAAATACCAAACCTGGTTGGTTGATTTGTGGTCACATGACTTTAAATAAATGCAATGTATCCCGCCTGGTAACAAGTGAAAAATTGTTGCCCGCCCCGAAGGCTATATAAAGTGCATAAATAGACAAAATCGCGGCACAACTCGCAAGTTTATAAGCCACGATTTTCCAAGTTTGTGTTAATATGAACAATGTAAAAGAAAAGAAAAATGCACACAAGATATGCTACTGAAACCGTTTAAGTATAGGTTCTTTTAATTTTACACTTGTTTACAAAACAGAATTTTTCTCAAGAGTTGTTGTATATGAATCATGAATGGTTGATTCTTGTTTCGTCGCTATATAACAAAAGACTTAATGTCTGTTCCCTCGGGAAATGGTTATAATTTTGACTGAGAATTTCGGGTCTTTCGGAAAAGAACTAACTACGTCCCCTGGCAGCAGACATTAAGTGTGTATAGTAGTATTAATTTAAATTTAAACAAAATTACGCACCATAATTGCTATAATGGAAATTAAAATAATTGAAGCAAGTTCATATCCGTTTTCTTGTAGCTTGGGGATTTGGAGACCCTCATTACGACAATATGGACAGAATGAATTACACGTTTAATGGTTGTGGTAAATACATGTTTTTGGATACCGAAAATTCTGCCATTCAAATTCAAGTAAAGTTTACGCAAGCCACTGGCGCTGGCCTTGGCACGGTGATATCAGCTATAATACTCAAAATTGCTGATGTTAGTCCAATCCAAATTAATTTAAAGTTGGGAGGTATGTATCGAGATTTGCTCCGGCCAGGTTACTATGATACGATTTCAATAATTAATAGCTACGTAAATGTAAAACAAAATGAAAACCTTTTCCGTACGCGAGTTGGGAAAGATGTTAAGGACCGGTCATTACTCATTAGTTATTGCAGGGGGTGACCCTGAAGAGAAAACGGTTGGCCGTAAACAACATTTTGAGTAAGGAAATGGCTGGGTAAATGAAAAACAATTCATGGGTTGGGTAATGAAACTTTATTGTCATTTCCAAAGCAATACTCACTCAAATATTGAAAGCTTAAAAGCAATGTCAACAGTCATATGTCAGTATATATTATAATATATAAATAAATCAGAGTCCTACTAGACATTTTCCGATTTGTCATGAGGCAAATAATGTCTTTAAAGAGAGTAGATGTGCAGACAGCAATCCTTTTGTAACGTTTTTGGCCTGGGGTCGGTTTTTATTTTTTATTGATATTTAAAGTTGGGTAAAAAAATATTTTGACTTTTTAAAGGTAGGGTACAGTCCGTATGTAAACAAAGCCTTTGTTTACATCTCGGTATTCAAAATGTTGAACTTTATTAGACAACCATTTATATTTTCATGCTTCTACAGTATAATAAATGATCAAGATACAACAATCGGGGTTTGCGAGAACCTAAAATAAAATAAAAACCTAATTAAAGTGTTTCTATCACGGCAGGAGATTTATATGTGCGCATGCGCAGACCGGATTGTACCCTATCTTTAAGGGTTAGCTAGATTTTTACCAAGTAAAACATTTCTCTTCGGTGGCAGCCCCAGCCGCAAATAATAACCTGTCCCTTATTTGCATGATTTTATATTTATACAATATTTTTAAATGCCATTTTATTTTGTTCTTTCTTTCAAAGGAGGGATGCTCTTTCTTGTCAACAAGGTTGAATTTGCTGGCGCAAGTAGTTTTGGAACGTCTCCAACGTTAATAGAAGACAGGGTTTCGGTTATCAAGCCTCAAGATAACCTGCTAAGAATAACCTCAGGTGGAACAGGAATTACAGTCAGGGACGAGAAAAATCATCTCATTGTCACCATTGTTTTAGACGACGCATTATTCGGTAAAACCAAAGGGTTGATGGGCAACTGGAGTGGAAACACGAATGATGATTGGTTACTTCCAAATGGAACAATTTTGCCTCCACCACTTACCGACGAACAAATTCATTTTGACTTTGGAGAAAAATGTAAGTCCCTTTCCTAAAATAACTTAATTTGAATATACGAGGATTTTCCAGGTGAAATAAGCCAATATTTCAAAACACCTGGATATGCAGTTCGCAACCATTATCACGAGATTCAATAAGTAGATCAGGATCATGTTTCGAGGTTCATCAACTTCGAAACTAATTAATAATTTTGCTTTGAATTAATACTGAGCGTATTAGTGGAACTAACAGGAACATTTCTAACAAAAAATCTATGGCTTACTGATATGAAACCGAGATCTTTCTGTATTGAGCTGATATGGTATTGTATGCTTGTAAGAATTACTGCAAAGCTTTGAGTCCGTATAAGCCTAGACTTGCTCCAAGTCTCTCTTTCATTGTCATATAGTATCGATCCACTATAGTGTACATTACGTGACGTAGCACGGAGAAGCGGAGCGAGAAAGAGAGACTTGTCAACTTCGGAAAATCTCAAGACTTGCTTGAATTGTTTTCTGTCAGTATTTATGTGTATTGATCTAGTACAGTGTAACCGAGATTTTCCGACGTTGACAAGTCTCTCTTTCTCACTGCGCTCCTCTGTACTACGTCGTGTAATGTACACTATGGTGGATCGATACTATATGACAATCAAGGGAGTCTTGGAGCAAGTCTAGTATAAGCCCGGATCTTCATCAGTGCTAACAATATGTGACTGTTCAATTCACACGCTCTTTTTATATACAAAAGTGTCGTGGTCTGTTGGCTCTTCTCATTAGAAATTTAATTAAACGGTAGGCTACATCACCCACGTCATTTCAAACGTAGTGAAGTGTTTCTAATTAACGCGTGCGCATCGAAGACAAGAGAAATTAATTTTGCACATTAAAAAGAGCACGCCACGTATATCTTCACGTACTATCTAGTGGCTTTCCCTCCTGATCTATAGTATTGTGCTTCTCGATTTCAATTGACATTGAAAAACATTGTCACGCGAGGGCAAAGTATATATACATGCAGAGTCCGGAATATTTGCAAAATTCCAATTGAGTACAAACTTATCATATCTCTTGGTGAGTGAGACCACTTTCAGCACTTTTTTAATGGAATATTAAGAGAGTACTGGATGGTATTTATTGAAAATGACTTGGTATTTAGGCGATAAAATATGAAAATATAAAATGTAAAATTTACCTTGTAAAACAAAACCTTATTAAAAATGTTTTTAACCTTCGCAGTTACGGACACCTTTAATGTGTTTTATGTTTATTCTTTTACGTTCTGAATATTTTGAAAGATTTTTAGACATTTTTGTTTGAAACTCGGTTCTCGTCGCAACTTCGTAGGCAATAGAAATTCCGGATAGGACAATCCTGCCTCGCCAGCAGCCAATCAAATTGGGCGATTTACCAAAACAAATGCTTTCCATATAGCAAGTTTAGATATTGTATAATTTTGATTTATGCGCCAGAATCATCATCAGTGCTTATCCCATTTCGTTTGTTTCTATATGACAGCTTAGTAATAATATGCGTTTCTTTTTCTCAGGGAATTTAAGTGCGAGTGATGACCTGTTTGTAAATACGTCTGCGGATGTAGGATTTTTTTGCGATGTCAACTACATGCCGATATTTGTGAACAACTTCACTTTTCCGAATGCGTCGTTTGAAGCCTCCGCAAGAGAAATATGTGGAGGGAATACAGAATGTTTATTTGATATTGCTGCTACCCTTAGTGAGGAGTTTGGTCAAGCAACGTTGAACAATTCTGCTGCTATCAAAAGTGATAACGAAGTAATAGGTAAGAAGTTAATGCCTGAAGGTGATTGTTGTTTTACTAAATAAAATGCATCTATAGTTTTGAGAAGATGTGCGCGCAAGAAAAATAGAAAGGAAAGAGTGCAATAAACAAGCCCTTACCACTACTTCTACACTGTATAAATAGACACACTATCTCACACAATCGAATTTGTTCCCTTGACTGAGTTGTAAGTTGCGCACATATATGAGTACGGGAAAAAAAGATAGAGGCGAGGGGGGGGGGGGGGGGGCGAATAATTTGTCCAATAGTGCTGAAGTTATCCGACCAATACTTTTTTCGTCCTGAATTGCCCAAAATTTGCCCGATTTTTTAGTACAATCTACTCAAATGAATACTTTGTTGTAAAACCATTCAACGTGAGCACAAAGGAAAAATACGACTGCACAAAAAACCATGATGAGACATGTTATAGATTATAGAGCACAATTGTTATTCAATGCACCACACGTAGTGTTGGGTAAATTTTTAGTCGAAACTTCTTTCAGACGTTGCTATCGACAAACGTTCAAACGTGTTGCGGTCGTTCATACATTCAAAATACTCGAAAATATGCGCATTCTGAATTATATTGATTGTTTAAATCAACTGAATTTGGTTTTAGAAAATCTTCCTCCCGAATTTGATGTCGAAGAAGCTGTGTTTAACTTGACATTGGGTTCACTATTCGAATACACTCTCTCAGCAACTGATGCGAATGGAGATACACTAAGTATCAGGGCTGCAGGTCTTCCTGCAGGTGCGAACACTGCGTCAAGTGGAAACAGTTTAACATTTTCCTGGCAGCCAGATAATGCCAATTCGGTATGTACTAATTTTAAGGGACCGGTCGCGAAACTCGTACTGCAGATCTGTCGTAGAAAATTTTGTATACGATTAAATTAATATCGGTTGCCAATGGGGTTTTAACATATTAATTCTTCAATTGTTTAGTTTAAAGTAAGCTTCATTGTGACCGACTCAAAGAACGCATCCACGTCATTAGTACCTACCATTAATATGTGCGCATGCCAAAATGGTGGCACTTGCTTCATAGCTGAAAGTACGGGAATAAACGCTTTAACAGTTCAAGGATATAACATCCTTGAATGTCGGTGTGCCATTGGCTACGAGGGAAACGTTTGTCAAGATGTAAAGAACTTCTGTGTAACTCAGTCTGGTTCACCTTGTCATCCGCAAGTGAACTGCACCAACTCTCCAACTGGGTATATTTGTGGACCATGCCCTACTGGTTTTGGTGGAGATGGACAGAATTGTTCAGGTCTGTAGAAATGAGGGTGTTACATTATCATCATAATCATGCTCGATAGCTTACTCTATACAATTTATGATCAGTCGAAATAGGTTTTGGACATAACGAGATACTATAATTCTGCTTCTTAGTAATACTTCAAGTGCACGGTTGAACGACTCAACCACGTGATGTCATTAGTTTGATAATTGTTTCATTGTGTAAAAAATTGTATTGTCTTTATCATACAAAAGTTTGCATGCTATACATGAACAAAAAGGTAGAACAAGGATTTCTAGATTGATTATGTTCTATTGTTTAGCCGCATTGTAATCTGCCAGTGTATTCATGGATTATAATTTTTGTCTTTCAGATATAAACGAATGTGAGAAAAATACACACAACTGTCAAATGCTGTGCGTGAACAATGCCGGTTCCTTTGAATGTCAATGCAATTCTGGGTACCAACTTAATCCTGATAAGAGAAATTGCGATGGTTAGTAGAAGATAATTCTGCATATCACAGAAACCTTGTCAATTCTCGTGAATTTTTAAAATTTTGAGAATAATTTGTCGTATAATTAATTTTTCAGACATTGACGAATGCGTTACTGGCCATGAATGCTTACACACCTGTACTAACACCGTTGGCTCATACACGTGTTCGTGTCTAGAAAATTTTGAAGTGGATTCAACGGATTCCCGAAACTGCATACGTGAGTACCTATAACTGAAGACTTTGCAGAAGTTACCTTGATACAGCATTAATTATACAAATTAGTGATTGTCGGTTTTGTTATTAGTTGACTTAGTTCTAAAGTCAACTGGCAAATTAATAACCAAATTAGTCCAACGATTGCATGCAGCTGGCTTAAGTTAAATTATTATAGTTACTAAATAATGGTGGTTTATAATTGGTTCCTAATTTTCGCGATTTTTATTATAGTTAGTTATCACTTAGGTATTTGGCTAGCAGGTTATCACTCAGTCATGTGCATTGAGCTAAAACATAAAAGCACAAACATTTTTTCCAGCTAAAACTCCATGCACTGGAAGCAACGACTGTCAACAGGTATGCTATGTTGACGAAAGCACGCAAGCAAAAGCGGAAGTTTGTTCTTGCAACAGGGGATACAGACTTCATGAAGACGGCAGGCGATGCACAGGTAAGTTAGAGTGAGATTAATGTGCCAACTGCAACTAGATTTATGGCAAAATATATAGGACATCGTCTGCATAGTCTATGTGAAGGTGTTTTAGAGCAAGAGAGCTTTGTCTAATGCCTGCCGTATAATATAAGTTTATATCATAGAGGAAATATATATCCTTTCTGTTCTTCTACTTTATTTGCATTATTGGTACATTCTATCGGTCATTCCACCGCTACGGAGATTACATCCATACAGAGACCTTTTACGACGTTTTTTTTTTCTGTTCTTCTTCTTGTTAAAGTAATTATAATATTCTCTTGCTTTATTAGCCACATTAATTGTACCTAACTGGATTACATATTCAATGCTGGTTTTCCAGAGACTATAGGACAAATTGGTGACGATATGACACTGATGGTAGAGAAATAGGAAACGAAACTATGCATGATCCTTCAGTGTCTAAATCGAGCTACATTTAGTTTATCGAGACGGAATTACACGTCTAGAGAAAATATTTTGCCCAGATATATCTAATAAAGACAAGTTTGGTTCATTTAAACTGACCACTCGATCGTAAAGCGTCATCTACTGCTTTCTTCTCTCTCTATTTTCTGTGAGAACGTTATGAAATTCACCATCACTTAATAGTAAATGTTACTTTTAGATATTGATGAATGCGCCGATTCCACACATCGATGTTCTCAAACGTGCACCAATACTCAAGGGAGTTACACTTGTTCATGCGTTAATGGATACACTTTGCAAAGTGATACAATCAGCTGTGAAGGTAATGGCTCGTTATTGTATATTATATAGGAAAAAACACGCATGAATATTATAGTAATAATAATATCTATACTGTTCACTAATCCGATTCCCTTTTTACAGATAACAACGAGTGTATTGATAACCCAGGATCATGTGATTCCAATGTTGGCGAAAAGTGCTATAATCTTCCTGGAATATTCAAATGTGACTGTAATGATAATCAAGGACTGGTTCGAATAAATGGTACATGCCAAGGTACAGTTCCTCAAAGATTATTACATCATGACTGCATGCACAGTTTTCGATCAACATGACTGTTGTATTTCAATTATAACTATTTTCTAAATGCAAGTAAATACGATAAAGATGCTACATTCAGATGCTATATTGTAATACTGTGCCATACATATATGCATGCTAATTTTGTTAACGTTTTCGTATTAATGCACCACTTTGACGTACCAAAAAAGAAAACGTCTTGTGGAATAACACAACTTATTTTTAGTTCCATAATTTAATTAAATAGTCACATATTCGTGACTCCTTCAATTCTGTGATTTTAGATAACTGTGCAGAAACAGTTCATTATATGCTTTAATGTTTTGCTCTTTTGTCCCAGAGTTAGTTTCTAGGTAATCTTGCAAACTATATGTTCTCTTGTTATCGTTTGCATTAATAGAACACCCTTTTGTGAGCACTATATCAACTATATTTTAATGTTCTTCCTGTTTGCTTTCCAGTCCCAACGAATTCTACGGCCCAAGTAGTTGAACCTGCGCCCACACCTCCTGACGCCACTCAGGCTCAAATTAGTAATGCTGTTCAATTTCGTGTTTATGGTTTCCAGTCCAGTCAAGTAAGGTTCTATTACATTATTTAATCGCTAGATCGGTTTAAAGGCTACTTTAATTTTCACTAGCACCAGAAGCGTGAAAATATCAATAACGCAAGCACAGAACAAAAAGATTCCTAGTTTAATTAAATTTGGTTTTGCTCATTGGATGTTTAGGCGGGCGTTTATTTTGAATGCTTAACTGATTTTTTCTTTGTTTGGTCTTAATATTTCCTAATTCTTGTTTTACGATTGATACGTAAATGTCAAATAGCTAAGAACCCTTAGCTGTCCGTACATTTCCAAACGAGTATGACCAGTAACATCTATAACATCTGAGAACACGTTCCCTCAATGAATATTCTCGGTTTTTAACATACCATTTGCGCATACTGACTATACTTTTGTAATTTTTCATAATTTTAGTACGTGAAGCAAACACACTCTACATTCAAACAAGCTCTAGCAAGCGCCCTTACACGCTATTGTAATGCGAATGAAGAAAGAAGAACCGAGTGTGGATTGTCTGGGTAAGATACCATGATCTAATTAGCACAATGTCTTTCTAGTGCGAGGACAATGTTTGTACTCTGACGAGCCAAATCTAAAAATGCGATCTAAAATATGCTCATTTCTGCATTATGTTTATTTTTCAAACACAGGAGGGGATTTACCTTCACAGAATTAAATATACATCGTATACCCAACCATCCTCAGGATGATGGAAATGATGCCCTGGTTTCTTTCTATGCCCTTTATCCAAACGGAACCCAAAATAGCGACGGTGTTCCTGTACCTCTAGGTGCTTTATTTAATGCTTGGTCAGAACAACTGAGTACGATAAAAAAAGACACCAATCTGGACTTAATGGTTACCACTGAAGCGGAGACGGGCTCAAATACGAAGTCAGATGATCTTGATTGGCCTTTAGTTCTTGGTGTTAGTATTGCTGGTATCCTTCTACTAGTCCTGGGTGTTTGCGTTCTTGTTCTGTAAGTATTGGTTTTAATACATACATTGAATAGTAATTATATCAATCATCTTTTTCCCAACAAGAAGAATCACATTTGTGTCGTCAGAAAGAAGAACTCTATATTCTTGGAGTCGTAAAACCTGGCACCACATTAAATTTTGTAGTTAGTTTTCTAGTCTTAAATACTCGTAATTCAAACTCTGATTCTCTAAACAAGATATTTACCTGTCTATTTTCAGGGCATGCGCGAAGCGAAACACTGGAGGCTTCCCACCTCAACATGACTTCTATGAGCGAAGCAGATGGTCATTTGGAGAGCAACCTTCGCAATATTCGATCACTGGAGAAAGCCATCCAGGATTTGACGAAGACGGATTACCTGTGGAAGTTGGGACCAACTATGGTAGCGGAACGTATGGAGTGCAGGAGAGGCAGGGTAGTGCGTATTATAACTAATAGGCATATCCAATACGAGATCGCGATTAATGACCCAATGAATCATTTGACCTCCGAAATACAGGATGGAGATAAAACCAATATACAGTGAGAAAAGAAAGCTAGTGAAAACGCTTATAGACAGGTTATCGCCGCATATTCCATTTCGCTTTCTATCTTTGTGGACTAAACAAAAATTTGTACTCAATTAGTCATGCTGACAAAGAAAGTTCTACGTACTGGAAAACGATTTAACAATTAGCCCAGGCTAATCCATTCTGAACTCTTCTGCATTATACAATATTCCACTCCAGTATGGTTGGAGGTCAAAACTATTTCATCAAAAGATTTGATACAAAAGAGTATCGACAAAATGGACACGACAAAAACGCATCACAATATATAGTAAGAGAAAGAGAAATAGGCAATGTTCTTAGAATTAACGTACTGTTAAATGGACACGGAAATATTGACACTTCATTGCAGGAATATAATACTTTATTAGATGTCAAAATAACAAAGAAATCTCAAGAATTTTAGACTTTTAATGCTTGGCTTTATGTAGACACACCGGCAAAAAACCAAAACATTAAAATTTGTAAATTTACAATTTTTAGGATTCCAAGAGAATTGTCTTTCAAATCATATCGGTTGTCACATATTTCAGTACATTTTTTCGTTTTAAAAATTCGAATTTAATTGCCTTGAATTGCGTCGCTACGAAACCCAAGCACAAAGTCTATGCAATGAAAGTGAAAGGAACCAGTTTGCAATGTTAGAAAATTTATATAAAAATAGCTTAGATTAGTTTATAGGTATATATTAGTTTAGGTTATGTTAATTCCCGGGAATATGTAACAATCAAATGTATGTAATATATATGTTCACAGTTGCCAGGCGGGCTGGAGATTATTAAGAGAATTCAATGGAAATATATATACAATGTTAGCGATTTTAAGCCTAGTCCTGGTAATTTGAACAATATTCACAAATCGGTACATTAGCACCAATTCCGGTTCAAATGGCAATGGTGAACGTACCCCAATCTGTTTTGGGTAGGGGGTAAACAATGTTATTTTCTGTAGTCATTAAATAAGTAAATTTGTTTTAGTATATTAATATATATTATATTTAGGCACAAATATATGTATCAAATATTAGAAATGTCTGGTTAATTCTTATTGCTGCATTGGCAAACATTGAATTTAGCTGAACGCCTACAGTCATGTTACATAATAACTAGAGGAAGTCCAACCTCGTTCCCAGGCTCTTTGCTCTTGGGAAGCAAAGACCCTGGTCGGGGCTGGTCACGTGACCCATAGAAAATTGATAACCTAAGAGGGGGATGGAAGAGTATCAAATTACACGTTTCCACTTCCGCACCTCACACTTCGATTGCAAGGAGTGACCGTGCTATACAATCATCTTTGAGAATCATATATACTTCAAAATACTTGCTAAATTGGTTTCTGTTTGCTTTTAAATTATACAAACATGCTAAACTGTAGATTCTTATAGCAACAAACAAGTCAGAAAGTCAAGCAATGAAAACGTATGATCGTATATGCTTGGAAATATTTGCCCTTTTATTGTCTCAGTGTCTCGGGGTTCGGGCGCAGTTTCATTTCACGCGTACGTTTCTGTATCTGGCTCTGCAATACGTATAATATTCTTATAATGTGCCATTGAATTGTTGTCATATGGAAACAGTATAAATTTTGTTAAATAGAGGTCTCAAAAGCGACTGTGTAGGTCGTAGGCGCTGCGCCTTGCTGGTCCTACAGCAAACGTTACATATTTGGACACTAGCCAAATAAACATTGAATGTCCATTCTATTGATTCTAAAACGGTTTATAGACATAGTGCTCTAGATTTTTTTAAAAAGGTTATCATCGTTTATATTCAACACCAGGCAGGAAGGAGTGTTAACGTACATGTACAAAATTGTTTGGGATCGACAGTAAAGAATTATACGACAAATCACAACTGTATGCATTTCCTTTTTTTGTCTGCACGAGTACCTGTTTGTTGAAGCCAAAATCAGATTGCACAGAATCTCCGATTGAATTATATAGCCAAACACCCTCGCCCCTTGAATGCAAAGGAATGATAGCCGAAAAGGTTTAGCAAAGTATTTTTTATTATATCTGGTATGGTATAAAGTGTCCCTACGTTTTATCAGGGATATAGATATACATAATTCATAAACTGTATATATGCGCACGAAGTCCAGCTCATAGAATTACTTATCAAATTAACTTTTAATAAGCCTTTTAAAGTTTCCATTAATAGATAGGTTGTTTGCCTCTAGTATGGTTTGGTGAAACTGCTAAAATGTCATTTATACAGTATACGATAAAGATTATTTAAAGTTGATTTAAATATTGATGACTCACAGCAGCATTATACAAGTCGAAAGAAGCTGTCGGGTTATTCTTCAAAACTTCAAATATAAAGCCCTGAATGTGCAATAGAATGAAAGGTCTTTATAAGGTTTATAAATTAATGTACCTGCTGTAAATTACTTGAATACACAAAATATGAAATAATTTACTATGAAGTACAATACCAGTGTCCGGTGCATATATCGTCCTAAATATTCAAGTTTATGTACCGCACGCACGGAAACGTACAGTGGAGTCTTGGTGTTCGTCTGATCACTACTCTGATGACAGATAGCTATACTTCGAGTCTTCGACATACTAATCATTCTTGATCGTTGAGTTTCAGCAATGTAAATGAAAGGAATTTTACAGTCCATAACGGGTTTTAATCCTGTGCTTTCACAGTCAAGATAGCACTATTGTTTACACACAGTTAGCGATGTGCCGATGTTTGGGAAATCTTCCATTATAAAATAAACCCTTTGGCTTTGTTGAATATCGGACAGGATACACTTCAACCATAAACAACCATATCGTTCATTTAGTATCGTTTGATCGATCAGTCGGTATAGAATTGGGAAGACATATATGTTTCTACGGCGATGCGTGCTCAACTTCGCAAGCCAGGCGCGTGTGGAGTCCTTGGAAGTGAAATATGATCCAGCTTCTTGCTTGAAATGTACCGCAACACTTATAATTGATGACATTCAGTATAGCAGGAAGTTGTGTCATGATGAATACGAATTTAAAACTATTCCTTTCACGATATCTTGTTGCAAATTACATTTTTATCACCCGAAACTATAACACATAAAATTGCAATTTTCCAAACGCAACAAACAGACTCCTCTACCACCCCTCCCTGAGATCAATTCAATTTACCACGCAGAATCTGCGGGGTCACGTGACCAGCCCCGACCAGGGTCTTTGCTTCCCAAGAGCAAAGAGCCTGGGAACGAGGTTGGAGGAAGTCCCCTTATCTTTCGTTAGTCAAAGATCGAAGTGAAGCCAAAATCATGGCGGTTTTGGCGTTGTCAGCACGGTGATTGGTCACAATTTCGGTCACAGATTCGTGTCTCGCTGTCATGTTTGTCATGTCACTCTAATCCTTACGCTGCCCCAACCCGCGCGCAAGTCATAAACAGCGAGACATAACACATTATATGCCCAATTTCATTCTGTAATTACTACTGATCAGGCCTAATTATGAGCCCACTACAATTGCTACACCCCTTGTAAGGAGCACCGAGAGCTTGGCGGGGGCCCGGGGCAAATTTTTTTAGGGCCCCTATTTCAAAATTTTTTCCGGAATAAATGTTTTTCGGACAACAACCCCTGCTCCCCCCCCCCCCAGTCGACAACTTTTTAGGCAAAAAGTTTTTCCGGACGAGTACGATGCCAATTGCTTTCCGCCGACTTTGCCCCAATTTTTCATACCAAATTTCGGTCCTGTACTTTGCCCTAAAAAAAACAAATATCTTGCCCTTTGCGCGGAAATATTTCACTCAAAAAAAGGTCCAACAAAAAATTTCTAGGGCCCCCAGAACCTGGTGGCCCGGGGCAATCCCCCCCTGCCCGCTCTCTCGGTGGCCTTGCCCCTGGTTATGGACAAATATTTTATTTGTTTGCAATACGTTTTTGTTGCTTGATTTTTTTCGCCTAAATCAGTTTAACTATTTGCCCAAAAATGTAATAATCGTAGTCGTTATTCTCGTCCATAAAACACCTCGAGAAAGCGAGAACTGAGTCAACTGTACAGTAAGACCGTTGGGCGTTTTATTCCATGAAAAGTTTCATTTGCTCGTGTGTGCAAATATCCTAGGCTTTTATTTGCAAGGCTCCATCAGTTCTTGTTTCAAAGCGTGAAAGCGAATCATCGTAGGGTAGCTTTCGCTATTTTGTTCCGGAGCTAAAGCCAGTTTTCCACTAGGCGGAATTTTGCGCGCGGAGCGGAATCTCTCTTTGTCTTGTGATTTTTCAGGTGGAACTAATTAGAGAAGACAAAGAAAAATTCCGCTCCGCGCGTAAAATTCCGCCTAGTGAAAACCGGCTTAACGGTGCGAAGCGCCGTATATACCAAACGTAAACCTGGGGCGAGGAAACTAATTCCGCTCGGCTATTTACACCCGGAGAAAGGAAAGTTAACATTAGCGAAGTCTAAAGTTCATCAGTAATCGTGGGCGTGCGGCTATGATAGTATGATCCAAGGTTTCATGAGTGGACCCGCTGATCTGTGCATGGGTGGAGAAGTTCAGATATCTTTGTGAAGCCCCCACGATTTTCTGCTCATTTAAAGCAGCTTCTTAAACAGTTTCCTTATGTATAATATTCACTTAGATTAAGCTTTTATGCACTTGTTGGTTCAGCAGGGTGCTGAGACATTCAAATTCTAACAATAGCTTATTTCAATAGTTCAAGGGTGTCCCAAAAAAGAAAACTATTGAAATAAATGTATCGTTAGAATTTGAATGCCTCAGCACTCTGCTGAACCCACACGTGCATCAAAGCTTGACGTAAGCAAATTTTATCCATAAAGAAACCGTTTTTAAGAAGCTATTTTAAAGTCCCAAGAGCAGAAAATCGTGCGCTTTACAAAGATATTTTAATTTCTTAATAAGTCAATATTTAATATATGAACCCTTGTCAATATTTTGCGCACCTTTGCATTCAGCTTAGTGCTAGGGCATTCAAATTTTAACGATACGTTATTTCAATGGTTTTTGGGACACCCTGCACAGGGTGTTTCAAAAAACCGCAACCTCGGAATTTCCCAAGAAATCGACATTGTTTTAAGGACAAAGGATTTTAGGTGCTTGGGAAGTTAAAATATCACAACTGTCAAAATTACTGCACACGCGAGTACATAAAGCAAAATTTATGCATTTATTTAACAGTACAACAACAGTAATATGATCTACAGGGTGTCTCAAAAAAAACCAAAATCATTGAAATAACGTATTGTTCGAATTTCAATGCCGTAACACAAAGGATTTTGACAGGGTGATTAATTTGTTTTAAAAAATTAAAATATCTTTGTAAAGTGAACGTTTGTTTGCTCATGGGAATTTAAAAATGCTTCGTAAATTGTAACATGCGTAATATGCATTCGTGGGTTTAGTACTTTATGCCTGACATAACAAGTTTACGCTGAGTATCTGTATTACCATTCATTATAGCAGTTATGTCAATCTTTTATGCACTCGTGGGATTAACTTAGTGCTAGGGCATTGAATATCGAACAATACGTCAATTTCAATGATTTTGGGTTTTTTTGAGACACTCTGTATTAGCAATTCGATTTCAATTCCCAGGGGCCTAAAATCTTTTATTCTTAAGAATTGTAAAGTGGATTTCTTAGGAAATTCCGAGGTTGCGTTCTTTTTTAGACACCCTGATATTCAAATAATTAAACATTCCAAGCGACCATATTTAACCCCAAGGGAGTTCAGACCAATGCATGCTTTTAGCAGTAGCCAATGATAGCAAAGCTTTTGCAAGCTAAACCAATCTGAACTCGTAAAAAAGATTACGTTACAACTAGAAGTTACTATCGCAAGGAAAGTGCTGCCTCACCCCCAAGGGGTCAAAGGCAGCATGCACAATTTGCTGAATAAGGGGCTGTTTTTATGATCCCGCTTTGCCAGGATGATATATGAGGCGGGATGATTTAGATGTATTTAAATAAGTCACGGTGTACACTTCAGCAAAAAACTTCATTATTTTCGAGAGATAGCAATAGTTATCTGTAAACTGAAAGGTTGTTCAAGCAGCAATAATAATCTTCTTGAACTACAAGATCTGCTCTACAACATTTGAGTTTTGTTAACCAGCATTTGGACTTTCGTTTAGCCTATGGATGTATTTCAATACATCAAAATCATCCCACATTCCATCATGTAAACAGCCCCTTAGCCTAAGATGCCTGTTCAGGAGGTAGGGAAAGTGCAATTTGAATACCAAACACCTTGCACAAAGTCAAAGGTCAGCTAAATATTCTAATTCTACTTTCTTGGCATGCCAAATTTATATGAATTCCTTCAATGCTTATAACTTCTTGTTTTTGTATGTATAATTATAATTACTGTCAGCACTGGTGAAGCTAGCCATAGTAACAGCTAGGTCATGCTATGGTTTTTAATGATTTGCATTGCAGGTCTATTAGCATATATACCATGACCAGTTACCATGGCTAGCTTGCCACTCAATACTGAACAATAATAGTTATAATACCATATGTACGTATAAACAATAATAATACTTGAATGAATCATTGGACACATAGAATTTAATAACAATTTCATATATAGAAATACTAAGTCAGTTTTTTCCCCAATTATTGTTTTAATGGCACCTTCAAGGCTACCTCTATTGTAGAACAACTGAACAATCTGCTGATGGGAGACAAAATCTATATTTGTCGACATTTTTGTTTAATATGTCAGCTTCAGATGGCACCATTCATTTGTAAGACTAAGATAATACACACTCAGAACTGCAAAACTATATAAGAAAGAAATTGTGAGCATTATGCACTAGTCAGTGGAATACCCCGCATCCTCCTACCCGGGGAACAGCGGGACATTAGACCAAGACCTTGCTCTATTTCACTCTCCGCTATATGGGCCACTCCCACTTGCCTAAACACAAATAATGTCCCTGCTCTCCGGGCCCACCATACAATATCTACAAAGAATATCTGTCTAAAGGAAATAGACCTATTTGATAAATACTACCTTATTCGTACTTAATTTCGCACATCTATTAAACTGGATTCTTTTCAGTTCGATTTAGTTTTGCTCATTGTTCGTGGCCCCTAAAAACTGGGCCTTTCCCTTTTTACTTAAAATTTCAGTCATATCTATGGTTCACACTGAATGCTTAAAAAATGGAACATCTAAATGGTTTACAATAACTTTCAAGAAAATAAAATGGTGACCTAATAACACAAGAGATTGTCAGTTCGTTCGCAAAATTATCAGCTCGCTTTCATTGCTCATTCCCAGTCCTTTTTCGTTTTCAAGATGGCGGCTATGTCTAATCCCCGATATAAGTCCTGCCAAAGTCCCCGGTACCTGATAATATAACTAATACAGTCTAAATCCCTGTGTAGCATGGTCGAATATAAGGTTCAATCTCTCAATAATTCCCCGCTATTCCCCAGGTAGGGGGGTGCGGGGCATTCCACTGACTGGTGCATTATCAAAAATCCTGAAATGTGGTGGCATGGTGACACATATATCTCAGAGGTATATTTTTACAGTCTGACCATCATACCTTGTAACTGCTGGTAACTCAGTTAATACAACATTTAAGACAACAATCCACACTGGGTTGCTATAGGATAATAGGAATATATTTAAACACAACATTCTGCGTGATGAATAATATGCTACATTAATAAATGAAATATATTTAAAACTAAATCCTCTTAACCGTGGACCTAAACATTCATAGCCATGGGTGCATTTTAATATTTAATATGTATGACAGACTATGTTTAGGCTCACACAGACATTTCTCATTATAAATAGTGTATGAAAATATATGATATAGTGTATGAAAATATATGATATAGTGTATGAAAATATATGATATACATAATTCGCGCTGTGAATTGAGCAATAGAAGAAAAGAAAAAATCGAGCAAATTGACATACCTCTAAACGATCTCCCTTTCTCACAAAACTTGATGTATTAAAGGCCAGTATTTATACAAAGTATGTCTTTGCTTCGCTCCTGACCTCGACAGTAGTCGACACCTCGTGTTAAAATGCTACAAAGCTTGCTGATCGAAATATTTTTAAACGCCATACTTGGTACGTCGTTCGCAGTCGCTAAACAAAGTATTCGGCAGTCATCGATTTGCTATTTTGAATTCCTGGGGTATGATAAAGGCCGGCGCACACTAGAGCTATGTGCTTAGCAAAATGTCATTCGTGACTGTTGGCGTAAGGAGATAGCTCTCGTGTGCGGGCGATTTACGAACGACTTTTGTCATTCGTGCCACTTACGCCAAATATCTAACATGTTTGATAATTTCTGCCTCGCGTGCCAAAATCTTTCCGTGTGCGGCGAACGAAAGCTATCTGCTTACGGATTGTCGCAACAGCGCATGCGTAGTATACGAAAGTAAACATCCAAGATGGCGGCGCAAAATGAATTGCTGGCCGAGGCAATTTTAGAGGACAAACTTGTCGAACTTTGGCCTGAATATAAATGTTTATACGATGTGAGTTCTGCAGATGTTAGAAATAGGGACAAAAGGGAATGTGCGGTGAAAGAAATAGCCAGTAAGTTTGTCCTCTAAAATTGCCTCGGCCAGCAATTCATTTTGCGCCGCCATCTTGGATGTTTACTTTCGTATACTACGCATGCGCTGTTACGACAATCCGTAAGCAGATAGCTTTCGTTCGCCGCACACGGAAAGATTTTGGCACGCGAGGCAGAAATTATCAAACATGTTAGATATTTGGCGTAAGTGGCACGAATGACAAAAGTCGTTCGTAAATCGCCCGCACACGAGAGCTATCTCCTTACGCCAACAGTCACGAATGACATTTTGCTAAGCACATAGCTCTAGTGTGCGCCGGCCTTAACGCTCCAATGCAAATTCCTTACTGCAACGTCATAATATGACGTCACAACTGCCGACACAAAATCGAGATGAGCTTCAGTGCTTCAGTATATAAAACTGTTGGCGGGAAATTCAAATGCGCTATAACACATCGTCAAGAATAGGAGGCTGCCTTCGGCAGCAATAACAAGCAAGGTGTGCTATACGCATTCGTGGCAAATTTAAATATTTCTCATGCTCGAGCCTGGAGGCGTCATTTTGACTCGAAGTTTAGGAAAGTACACATTAAAATTAGCGCAAAACTTCGCTTTTATGAAACTTTTTCGAAATAAAATCGTTATTCCATGCAGAGGGAAAGGTCAGTATTAAATTTAGCTATTCTTTAAACGTTTTTGAGTTGTTCTCGTTCAGTTATTGCTGTTTTTTTAACACATGTCTAAAGTATTCATTGTAGTACGTAACTACGTATTCAATTTGATTTCCATTTAAGCGCTTCGTTTCAGCGCTCAGTCGCTAAATTTTCTCTGTGTTTGTGTTTGATAGCGGGGAGGGGGGGAGGGGGGGGGCAGGGGGTGTAACACTCCCCACTCGTCAGCAAATCGGAAAATTGTTATCTCAGTCGGCAAAACCAGTTTTGCTAAAGATAACCACTGAAAGATTACCACTGAAAAAACCAAAATTGACTTCTTGAAAAATTGAATTCAAACCGAATATCACGGAAAGAATCCCGAGACACTGAATATATCACAAATATACTCTTTCTTTATCACTTTGAATTTGGTAAATTTATGCATTTATTTAACAGTACAACAACAGTAATATGGTCTATTAGCAATTCGATTTCAATTCCCAGGGGCCTAAAATCTTTTATTCTTAAGAATTGCAAAGTGGATTTCTTAGGAAATTCCGAGGTTGCGTTCTTTTTGAGACACCCTGATATTCAAATAATTAAACATTCCAAGCGACCATATTTAACCCCAAGGGAGTTCAGACCAATGCACAGTGGCGGCGCCAGGCTTCCAAATTTGGGGGGGCATTTGAGGGGCAAACTCAAATTTTGGGGGGGCAAGGGGTAAAAAGGTCGCCCCCCAGGAAATTCGCCCCCCCCCCTCAAAACGTGGCGATATTCTGGCGATATTCCTAGGAATATCGCCCCCGGGGGCGAATATCCTAAGAATATCGCCTCCCAGGGGGGTGGGGCGAATACCCTAGGAATATCCCCCCTCTTTAGGCCATAAGCCATACATTTTCCGATAACGACAGAACGCTTGTGTAGCCTTTATATAATTAGTCTCTCTTAGTGACTAATAATTTTTTTGAGGGGGGGCAAAATGGGGGGGCAAAAAATAATTTTGGGGGGCATTTGCCCCCCCTTGCCCCCCCTGGCGCCGCCACTGCCAATGCATGCTTTTAGCAGTAGCCAATGATAGCAAAGCTTTTGCAAGCTAAACCAATCTGAACGCGTAAAAAAGATTACGTTACCAATAACAAGCAAGGTGTGCTATACGCATTCGTGGCAAATTTAAATATTTCTCATGCTCGAGCCTGGAGGCGTCATTTTGACTCGAAGTTTAGGAAAGTACACATTAAAGTTAGCGCAAAACGTCGCTTTTATGAAACTTTTTCGAAATAAAATCGTTATTCCATGCAGAGGGAAAGGTCAGTATTAAATTTAGCTATTCTTTAAACGTTTTTGAGTTGTTCTCGTTCAGTTATTGCTGTTCTTTTTTTTAACACATGTCTAAAGTATTCATTGTAGTACGTATTCAATTTGATTTCCATTCAAGCGCTTCGTTTCAGCGCTCAGTCGCTAAATTTTCTCTGTGTTTGTGTTTGACCAGGGGTGGCGCTACAGGGGGGTGGGGGGTGGGGAGTGGTGCGGGGGGGGGAGCAGGTGGTGTAACACCCCCCACTCGTCAGCAAATCGAAAAATTGTTATCTCAGTCGGCAAAACCAGTTTTGCTAAAGATAACCACTGAAAGATAACCACTGAAAAAAAACAAAATTGACTTCTTGAAAAATTGAATTCAAACCGAATATCACGGAAAGAATCCCGAGACACTGAATATATCACAAATATACTCTTTCTTTATCACTTTGAATTTGGTAAACAGAAAATACCGAATCATTTAATTATGTAATTATTTCTTATTTTTTTAATTATGTAATTAGATAGATAGATAGATTTATCAAACTTACAAGACTCGCAGCCTAGGGCTTGCACGTCGGCTGAATAATATTAAGTTGTACAAGTAGTTAAAAGTTAGATCGACTAACCGTATTAAAAATTAGTTCGATTCAATGGACCTTTCACCTTTTGACTAAAATTTAGATCTCAAGACTCAACAAGTCTAGACAATAATTTCATCACAGCTTGAAAGAGCATCACAAAATTAGTAATATTCCGAAGTTTCGTTGCGAAATGTTGTAAAATGCGGATAATGATACTTATAGCCTTGCGAAGTTTGCAATTTCCAATCATATTGTATTACGCGCGGGAAATACATCACCTCTTTTCGGAAAAAGGGTATTTTTGTAACGTTTGTAATACAAAATGACTGAAAATTGCAAACTTCGCAAGGCTATATTATCCACATTTTACAGCATTTCGCAACGAAACTTTGGAATATTACTCATTTTGTGATGCTTTTTCAAGCTGTGATGAAATTTTTGTCTAGACTTGTTGAGATCTAAATTTTAGTCAACATGTGAAAGGTCCATTATACGTGTTTACATGCATTACAATTAATAAAATCATCCTTAAATCTATTAATTTGTCTTATAATTAGGAATTTGAAACATTCTTCTTCCTCGCAGGCAAATTTCTGACGAGTTTACTGGGGGCAATAAGTTTACTGGGGGCAATATGTAGTTTGTTCTCAGGATTCTTGACCATATTTTTAAAAAGTTTGTTAGTTAAGTTCTGTCTTCTTGCAGCCACGGTAGTGAGACCCAATTGATCCAACTAGGCTTCATTTTACGGATGATCTGGTAATACTATTCTACAAGCACGCTTTTGAAGTTTTCAAGGTCATCGGATAGGTATTTTGGAAGAAAAGTAGTGGAAAACTTTGCACGCGTATTCAGCGACTGGTCGATGAAGGTAATATAGAATAAAAGGAGATCTTTTGATGGAACTTTGGCCCGTTTCAGTGGTCTAAGAAAGTATAGACGGGTTGAGATCTTTTTCCATTTAAGATCATTTGTGATGGTGAGGCCCAGTAATTTTGCCTCGGGGACAACCTCAATTTCTTTGTCATTGACAAGAATGGGATCGAAATCAGTCTTCGACTTAGATTCTTTTAACTGCATGCCGTTGATTGTGGACTTAAAGGCGAATTTGTACAATGTTTGTCAATTACTTCCGACAGGGTAGAATCATCTACATATTTTCAAAGACATACATCACCCAAAACGTCGAGGTCGTTTATCATGACCAAAAACAGCCAGGGACCAAGTTTGGTCCCTTTCGGTACACCGGCAGGTACCCTTTTCCACTCTGCAGAGAAACAGTCTTCACTTTATTTGACTCTTTGTCTACGATCTGTAATGAAGTCTAATATCCAAAGTAGAGTGGTCTTATAGGGATATCGTATTTTGCCAGATTGTTTCGCAGGATCGTGATCGATCATATATCCGAAAGTCAAAGAGCATTATTCGGTTTGTGGAGCCGTTGATTTGTGTGCTTTTATTCCAAGAGTGCAACATACTAATCAAAGCGTACGTGGTACTTGAGTTTGGGATGGTACTAAATTGTCTTTCATCGATCTTGGATAATATCGCAGGTTTTAAATGTTGCTCGACCACAAACTCTTCCTTTTGATAAAACAGGAGTCAATGCAATTGGGCGCAAGTGGTAATTTATATCTGTTATCGGTTTCTTTTTAGGGATGGATATAATGTCAGCATTCTTCCAGGGTTGCGGGACATGACAATCGCGATAAGAAGAGTTCAAAATTTCTTTGACCGAAAGCGCGAGAAGATCCGCGTTCTCCTTCAAAACCCAATAAACATTTGAATATTCAATTTTAACTGCTTATTACTGTTCTATAAAAAACGCATTTAAACATACACCTTTTCAGTTTTTCTATAGGCTAATGACTCGGCAAACTTACCAAACAGTCGGCAAGAAACACTCACCCCCACACACACACACACACACACACTAGAAGAGGGTTAGCGCCGCCCCTGAGTGTTTCTTCCTAATTTCCTAGCAGTAATATCTAGAAATACCACAGCTGTGATTCATTTAACTCATATTTAGTTTATCTGCAATTTCAGAGCGAAAGATTTGAAGACAAAGTGAACTAATTTAAGGTGATGACATGGTCGAAATGTCGAAGCACTTGGTAAGCATAATGCCCATTAAAGGCGTTTCCTTCTTGTTTGTTTCTCGTTTTTAAGCTTCCCCAATACACATAGAACGTCCTCTAGCATTGCCTTGTAACTTTATGAACACTCTGAGTCAAGTAGTTTAGCCAGTTGCCGACTTATTGTAGAGATGTTCAATTTCACATACAGGCGTGGCATATCATTTTCAGACATTTTAGCTTTTGCAGACTTGTATATGTATAAATTGTTCTCTGAGAGGGAAGGCTGAGCTTTCTGAGTTTCTTGAGGTTGTCTAAGCTGAATTTAATCCAATTTTTTTTACGCATGAAGTTCAGAGATGAAATGTCCTCGTGGTTCACGCACTAATTTTATGCCTAAATGCACGCATTCTTTATGAAATTAAAATAAATTGATTGGACAACCACACCCTATGTAAACGACACTAAATAACTCTTCCCTGTTAAAACTAAAAAATTATTGTCCAATTTTAGACTGTCTCAAAGTCTATCATTTCGATGGCAAACAGTACAGAAAGACCTCCGCACAGATTTGAAGAGGCACTCGCCTAACAGTCAAAGCAAAACGAGAAAGACGAGATGGCAAAGGAGAAATGAGACCAGCCACCAGCACGATTCCTTTGCAAACCCACAGCATTCATCGTCAGATTTCATACTCGAACTGCATGTCTGTGCCAGCGTAGGTAGTGATAATAACGCCAGAAAGCTGCTGATTGAGAGGGATTCAACTGCCTGAAAAATACGAGTGAAACTTAAACCATAGTCTGGCAGTGAAGGGACGCTCGAAAGCAGATGCACCCATCCTCATCAGATTTCGTTCAATCAGCCAATTGTGAATGAGATGCAAAGCTAAACCTGCCAAGCGACTGTAATGACGTAATAGTTACATCATGCCTTAGGAGCATGCGCACTTGTAAGATAGAAGCTAGACATGTGTTTATGCATCGAAGGAGTACTATATTACATTTGGCGCATAACCAACACGCCATACCATCGTGAAAGATGTTGTACATTACCGAAGGTATATTTTTCTCGTGATTCTCGTTGTGCGTGTTCGAAAGTACGTTGGGGGCTTCTCTGAAGACGCCCAAATGCACAAAATATATTTAAATGTGGAGCATTTTCTTAATTTCGCAATTTATACAAATTTTCTACATTTCGTGGTATTTGTGAAAAGCTCTTAAAGAAATCGAAATGTTTGAAAATTCGGAAGTTTCTATCTGGAAGTTTGTTTATTTGAAAGATATTTGAAATGAAATTTTGAAGTTTACATCACTTTAGTATTTGGTTTAAACGCTAGGTAAAATCATGCCAGATGAGTGGTCCACCATTGGTCGAAGTTCGGTGATACCTCGGCTCGGACTTTCCCGACCTACAGTCGAGTTGCTCTGATCGATTGTCATGATCAACTAGCACAGGTGCAAGGTCTGGCCAACCTTACATCCGTACTTTTTGTTCGTGGCATGAGATTGGAAAAGCTCGTCTGTAGGCCTGGAAAGATTAAGCCGAAGTACCACTAAACTTTGATTTGTGGCCGGCATTTTGTCTGTATGGCTTTATCCAGCTTTATCCCGTTATCATTTTGATACAGAGTTTGGGATTTTGCCAAGAACATCTTTAATATAAACATTCTTTGAGGTTTTATCTTTCAAGAATTTCATGGTTTTTGAATAGTTAATGTATTACTCGCAGATGGCTATAATTATATTAAAATTTGAGGTGTCAGATAGGAGGTCCAGTGGTAGTGGTAGCGGATACTAATGGATAAATACATATTACTATGGCACTGTGTACTCTTGGAGATATTGTGAACATTTATGGATAATTGTGAACATTAATGGAACACTTATGGATTATTATGAACATTTGTGGATGAAAAGTACCTTGGAATCGACGGTTACCTACCCGAATGTACCTTGACAACAAAAGCTGCGCGACGGCAACGAGATGACTGCCTCGAGGTTAGAGGGTTTTGATTATTAGTCTGATAACAAACGATAGTTAGCTTGTTATCAGGCAGTAGTTAGCCTGCCATCAGGCAGTAGTTAGCCTGTTAACAGGCAGTATATCTGTAGGATTCATACCCAGAACTTAATTTGCATGTAGTCTGTAAAATCTCTGGGTTAACCAGCTTAAAATTCCTGGCGGTCTGCCGTTAATAATACATTTTCACGCAAGGTTGATTTTTATTCGGATGCTTGCATGCTAATAAAAAATGAGGTGCAATTTTGACCTGAGTTAATCAGAATTTCGTTATCATCTGCAATCGAAAGTCAATCTTAAGAGGTTAACATTTGAGCTTTCGGTCACGTGGTTCTTTGCATGCACTCGGTTCGGTTATTGGTGGGTTTCAGTAAGTGTTACAATCCAAACGATTGTCAACATCAGAAATGTTGGCACTCCCTGAAGCGATTAATTGCTTCAAATACAAGACTACTACATAAAGTAAAAAGCGAACATTATTTTTTCACTCTAGTAACACGTAGTGAGACCTATAAGAATACTCATTGCAGAAATAAGCAACAAAAAAGCAGTTTTCTGCCTAAAATATCTTGGATTAGGAGCTTAACGATAAGAAACGTAGTTCGCGCTCCAAAGTGGCGAATAGGCTTGTTTCTTTAGGTTGCTAATGCATTGCGCACGCGTTTTATGAATTGTACTATAAGTTTTCAAATGAAAAGACCGCCAGGAAAAATTGGGTGTTTTCACGTGTTGCTTTATTGGCGGTCAAGTATTTTAAAGTAATGGTTTTTCGTTGTATTTCGTCACTTTAACTTGTTCCCAAACATAGCCGCCGTGAAAACACTCTGCAGATCATGTTTATATATGGTCGCAATAGCACTATAGAATATTTGCCATGTTGCATTCTGTGTTGTCTTGCATTGTTCATACATAAGCTTGGTCGAACCATGGATCATAAAAACACCATGGTCGTACGCAGTAATTAACATAAGCGGCGCGCGCGTGCTGCTGTAATGCGGAGTACAGTCATTGAGTGTACCTCATGTGCAAATAGTGACGTGTGCTCTATATAGTCCAGACTTAAAAAATAGATTCAGATGCATGTTGATCAGAATAAAAGTACGCAAATTTTCATGATCATTAAAATTAAACGCGCTAAGTTAATGCTTAGTAAATTTAAGGGCATGAAAACCAGCGCACGTTAATTTAAATTGAGTGCGCGCGTTTCAATTTTCTTGCTCGCGATAAAAGCAAAATGCGCCAATATTCTAAATATAGAAATGCACACATCACAAATTCAAAATGCGTCCTAGTGTCCTAACAGCTTTTACAAACCGTCGTAAAATATATTGGGTCATTGGATTCATTTGCCACGCACCTTGTCCTGAACATATCTGAAATATTTTCAGGTTTCAAAGTTAAGATAAATATACCCTTATGTGGAATAATTTGTTCATAAAGAGATATTTGTCTTGCGCAATCTGTAGACTGAATTTTCGGGTGGCCTACAATTTTTTTGAACATGTTTTGAGAGTTTTTAAAATTTTTTGAGTGTTTCTTTTGCAAGATTTTTACTTTTCTGGGTTTTGGTAGGTATGGTATATTTTATAGTTAATTCGGTCGCGAAGGTATGCAGGGTTGCTCCCAGGGTTTTCAGCATCCGGACTTGTAATCGCCAAGGTTTTTTACCAGACTTCGCCATCCACAGCAACTGTCCATGGCACTTCTGGTTTTCCTCGGGTGATTACGTACTTTTTCGTTTGGCAAAATATCTAAAAATTCCGTGTTCGGGACGAATTTATTACTGCGTAGAAAATGAATTATATAGCTGTTGTATATTTTCACGTTCGTTGCTGAGTGCATGTGTCTTTACATTCTGTGAATGAAATATATGCAGTAATATAATTCCAAATCGTTAGACCCCACTTTCCATCCTTAATCAACGTGCACGTGGTTTGCAAAGATCATCTACATAACACTTATGCACATGTTATTTTTCTCAATAAACAATGCAATAGAAAAATAATTTACAATAGGTCATTACAGAAAACATCCTACCTCCCCCCGGAGAGGAAATTGCCTTTCCCCCTTCAAATGTTCTAATGCACTTACTATTATTACGGGAACCACTGAGGCTTTTAATAAAATTTACCCACTAGCAGCACAAATTTCCTCCTCGGGGGGAGGGTTGATCTTTTTTGGAACGACTCAATTTAGCTGAAATACAATTGAGGATAATAAGTACAATATAATACCAGAAAATTAATTTATAGTCACTGATCTAATCTTGCAAAAACACAGTACTTGTTCGTTTCTGGGTTGAATTCCCCGAACGCTGTAAAGGTGTTGCCAAAAAATCATATATGTTTGTACTTTCATGGCATATTCTCGCAATATTTTTATTAGCAAACGTTAATTATTTGCGAGAGATGGTGGACCTGCTGGAATGAGAGATGGGGACGACAGAGTTTTAAAAGGGTGGACCATTAATGAAAATATGAATAATTTGGGTAGGGGCTATATAGATCACATTTCCCAGTCCCACTTATTTTTACAAATTTCGATCATGTCCCAGCCATCTTGCCAATTCTTAGTATCAACAATAATCTTAAAGGGTAATGGCAATAAAAAATTTTATTGCTTTATCTGAAAGAGCATGAAAAAATAAGCCGATTGGCGGTTTACTGCTCTATTCTATCTCATCTGGTTCCGAAGTTATACGCAAAAATGTGCAAAATATAAATTGCTGATTCAGCACAACGTGTGACGTCATTGGTAGGGTAAGTATGTTTAATGAATAGTAAACTGAAGCATAGCTCAGTTATTATTGGCTCAAATCAAATGACATTTTGCATACAGATAGTACATGATGAGATGCATGGGAAAATACTTCTAATTTTGTTGTCAAGGCAACGCAGTCGTTTCCAGGCCCCTTACACTGATTTTGAATAACTAGTTGCATTTATCTATGTGTATGTCATTTTCGAATTATTATCATGCAAGTAAACTTTTGGCATGCATAGGTATGGTACACATACTTCTGACATTATTTTATTCTTATAAGTACCATGAATAAAGCTGTTTTATAAAATTGGTGCAAGGGGCCTGGGAACGACATTGTTACCTTGGCAACAAAATTAGAAGTGTTTTTCAATGCGTCTCATCATGTACAATCAGTATCCAAAATTTCATTTGATTTGGTCCCATAATAACTGAGCTATGCTTCAGTTTAGTATTCATTAAACATACTTACCCTACCAATGACGTCACACGTTGTGCTGAATCAGCAATTTATATTTTGCACATTTTTGCGTATAACTTCGGAACCAGATGAGACAGAATAGAGCAGTAAACGGCCAATCGGCTTATTTTTTCATGCTCTTTCAAATAAAGCAATAAAAATTTTTATTGCCATTACCCTTTAAAAGAATATCCCTGATCACGCACGTTGGTTAAATTTAACAAAATTTCTCCCACTCGTGCGTGCTCGTATTGTCTGCGGACATCTTACAGAAAGTGGGCAGTTCTGTGCAAAAGTTTCAATTTTTCACAACAAGTCCGCTGAAAATGCGAGCCTGCGGTAATGGGAGAAAATTTGCTGAACATGACCAGCGTGATGAGCAGGTGTTTCGATCACCTATGTTCGAATTGAATTCGTGTCCAAAGCCACCTGCGCATCTTTCTGCGATGGGTCAAGGAAATATTAATTATAAATCGGCAATGCAAAATTACCACTCCCATCCACGTCCTAAATCGCGAACGGTTCCTTTATATTCAGCGTAAAAAGTATAGAAAAAATATAGCCTGCCCTAGCGTGACGATTTCAGGCATACAATCAGTGATTCTACATGAAATACTTCCACTATCACTAGAAGTTCTCCCCCTCTATGAGTGATGACGTCATAGGCAAGAGCTAACGTATCCTGTGGTTACGTACCCTTGCTGAGGTAATGCACCCTATAAATGTACCCTTGAACAATGAGGTGACGTAACCTGGTCACGTACCCTTTGGGGCGTTCACTGCCATATGAGATTTTACACACAACAATTTGTCGGGGGGATACAGCCTGGTTTAGTTCGACGTTACAAGATAAAACATCATGTGACGATTTCACCAGCTGACAACACTTTTATATCCGTTTGAACACAACATTGAACCAGAACCATTGGCCCGACAAATCGTTGTGTGTGAGATATCCAGCGGGCAGATGTGTTATTATGCG
This sequence comes from Paramuricea clavata, assembly GCA_902702795.2. NCBI lineage: Eukaryota > Metazoa > Cnidaria > Anthozoa > Malacalcyonacea > Plexauridae > Paramuricea > Paramuricea clavata. Next base: position 29,115 of record CACRXK020001571.1, read on the forward strand.
TTGGCTAGCTTGTTAATGGCTTCCGAATAAACAATTTTGATCAGTGACAACGGTTAAATTATCACAGTTGTGTTCTTTACTCGCTTTTGTCTGCTCTAGATATGGTCCTTCAATTACGTTTCGTGATATATTCCAAATTAAATTAAGAAATGTTTCAATACGTCACGTTAAATCTTGTGGTACAATACATCCTTTCAGATTTCGTCTATTAATCTCTAATTAACCGAGCGCGAAGTCTTCAAAGAGAAACATCGGACCGAGGTCTTTTTTGTACAGACCGAGCCCGTAGGGCGAGGTTTGTACAAAAAGACCGAGGCCCGATATTTCTCTGTAAAGACCGAGCAAGCCAGGTTGATATAAAGTTTATTATATGCATGGCATTTATACTCGGAACAAACAAGAAATGGTGGCATGATTAGAACTGTATATTAGTAGCGTGGTACACATTTGATAGAAGAACACAAAAACTTAAAGAAGAACACTTAAAACCATTCGCAGATATCTTATTAATAACAAATTAAATTATAATTTTCAAATTTTCACAATTGCTTTTGCTGTTTTGTTTTAAAATGCATGTTTTTTTTACGCTGGACCGCTGATGCCTGATGGTCCTTCTCAGCCAATCACAGTCCGTCATTTCACCGGAAGTGGTATGGTATGGTAAAACTTGGTGAAACATATAATAAATTGTCATAATCTCCTGTTTCTCGATTTGTTTCTCGTTCGTCATTTAGGTCCAATCATAAACTCATTCTTAAATTGTGTGCACGGAATACGAGTAAATAACCAACATGAAAATGAGGCCATTGGGTCAAAAGTGGATATGAAGTACTGTTTAATAAACGAGCAGGATTGTTTTATTTGGTTTAAAGCCACGAGCGCGCAGCGCGAGTGGCTTTAGACCAGGGCACTGTAAAACACGGGCGGTGAAACGGAGATAGCGCCCCTGATCTTTGTGTGATGCGCGTTTTTGATCTTTGTGTGATTTTGATCTTTGTGTTTTTGATCTTTGTGTGATTTTTTTTTATCTTTGTGTGATCTTTGTTTTTTGATCTTTGTTTTTGATCTTTGATTTTTCTGATCTTTGTGTGATGCGCATAATTTATAATGTAAATAAAAATGGAATTGGAATGTTTATGCAAAAAACTGAAAAAAGTGCTGAAAAAACTAAAGTAAAAATGTTTTCCGCACATTCTTAAACAACTTGATGGATTCATTTTATGTATATCTGATCAAGGAAAAAGGGCTTTAAAGATTCATCATGAGCGAAATAAAAATTTGAAAAGGAATCGAGCTGATCGAATGTGGGCATATTCCAAATGGCAAATACGAAAATTTTGGTGTTAAATGGGATATTTTACTCCATAATGCGAAGGTATGATAAACATTTTCACAGTAAGAATATTCTGACATTGCTCGGCTACTATTTTTCAATAATCATATAGCCCAAAATTGACCATGCATGCATTTAATAAAACAGCTAGAATTTGAAAAAAACAACTACAATTTGCTCGACATGTACAATTTGAAAACTTAAATATATAACCGTTTTTGTGTTAACCAGCCGGCCTGCTCGGATTCCATTGAAAGTTCATTGTAAAGTGTTTTTTTACTAATTGATTTGATTTCTATTATTGGTATAACTGCCGCCGACACTCCAAAAATATTCAGCGTGAATCTTTTTTCGTGCGACTGCAGTCGTTGACATTACAGTGACAGTGTTACGGAAAACTATAAAGGCTGCAAAATATCTCCATTTTATGAAAAAAGCACAAAAAAGCCCCGTTCAATTCTACGTTAGACATAAAGCCAAGTTAAATGTCTATAGTTTGATGTGTTCAGATTTATCTCAACCTATCTCAACGAGGAGAAAACACTATTTTAATTACGTCCGCGCTTTGACAAAAAATAAAAAAATGTCGTCAAAATGGAGTTCAAAATGCATGCTTTTCCTCAACAATCGCTTCGTTCATTTTGCAAGTGAAATAGAGACCAATTTTAGCAATATAAGCTGATACTAGATACTTCAATAAACATTTATAGCGATTTATAGTATGTATTTGAGGCAGGAAGTAATTTCGTTTAATTGATAATTGAAAATTTGTGTTGTTTAAATATCGTAATATCTGCATAAATAAGTATAGTAGTTGCGATTCTATTGTTGTGTTAAGTATACGGAAAACTATAAAGGCTGCAAGATATATCCGTTTTATGAAAAAAGCACAAAAAAACCCCGTTCAATTTTAATTGAGACATAAAGCCAAGTTAATTAAATGTCTATAGTTTGGTGTGTTCAAATTTATTTCAACCTATCTCAACGAGAAGAAAACACTATTTTAAAACGTCCGCGCTTTAAATTTTGCAAATACTTTCATCGCTCGAGTAAAATTTTTGCCCTGATATTTTCTTTCAACGAGTGTTCAGTAACAAACAACACAAGCTATTACATGTGATATAACCATAGATATCTTATATACACTAGATAGTGCATCTAATTATTCTGCAATTCAAAAATTGAAGCCGTGATTGCAGTCTCAAGTCGTTCCCATGAAATGAGAAGATTCGTATGTTTTCTATTTCTTAAACAGAGAACTTGTATACATCAAGTTAACCCTATTCAAATACGTTTTTAAACTACAGTCGAACCCCTATTAAGCGGACACCTTCGGGACATCGCCTAAGTGTCCGTTTAAAAGGGGTGTCCGCTTAAAAGGGTATGTACAAAAACACAGCGGGAGGCAAAGGTGTGTAATTATGTTTGTAATTTGAGTATCAAAACAATAAAATATATCTAGCAAATAATTAGCATAAAATGAAAATTTCTTTGTGCATAAAAGTTCATCAGAAAATGAATACGTCTCTCACAGTCATGTAAAAAAAGAATCGATACAAGTTTGCTTTCGAGGCTCGCGCAGACGATAGCCCATTATAATGTCACTTACAGAAAATGGCGTTGGAAAGTTCTTCCAAACCTCGAAATTGTGCGAATTCTGCCAGCCGCTCGACAACTTTAAGGGCTTCGAAGGACGATTTAATGAGAGACCAGTCAAATTCGTCATCTTCGTTCAGTTCGTTGTCATCATCAGTGATCTGACACATATCTTTTGGCTCCTCGGCTGGCGGTTCACAGTCCTCCGTCCTTGTTCGTCACTTAATTCTTCAATAATCTTGGCTCTGATGTCTTCGTGCCAAGTTGGTGTGTCACTGCCAATGTGCCATGTAAATTGATCTCAATTGTTATTTACTGTCGAATGTTGAATACGTTTTATCAGACAATCCGTCATCTGTCCGCTTAAGAGAGGTTGGTTTGCCCATTGCGACCTCGAGTAAGGTGTCCGCGTCCGTTAAAGAGGGGTGTCCGCTTAATAGGGGTTATGATAATAGTATTTCATTAAAGAAAACGAATGGGACCTGAGATATGTGTCCGTTTAAAAGAGGTGTCCGCTTAAGAGACGTGTCCGCTTATAGGGGTTTGACTGTATTCAAATGATGAAAGTTATTGTTGTTTTTAAGCGTTTATTAGCAAGTGGGAACGACCAACATGGCCGCCATCTATTCAAATGGGAGTAACCGCTGGAATATTCTTGGCTTCAATTTTACTAAAAGAGATGCGCTATCTAGTGTATATAAGATATCTATGGATATAACTTATTAAATAATATTTCAAATTTTAATTAACGAAACATAATTACTTAGCATTTAAATCCTTTGTTTTCTCGTTTGCTTGTTTACATTTTTTTGTTGCCATCTTGTACGCGATTTTATGGTTATTTTTTAAAGAAAGCGCGCTCGCGCCAATCCTAATGTGCATCACACGTAGCACGGTCATTTATTAGCGCGTTTCCCCGCCCGTGTTCTACAGCGCCTTGCTTTAGACCTAATAAAACACAACCTGCGAGTTTATTAAACGGCTTCAAACACGCTAAAAATTCAATAGATATACTGCCTTATTAGTATTCTTTATATAAAGAATATTAATCAGGAGTGTTTTATCAGGTTTAAAGCCACTGCACGTGACAGATTAGTTGACATGATTTGCCAATATTAAGCTTATGAATTATTAACAGCATGAGCTCCACCTTTGAATTTACTATATGAGTAAATTCTTAAACACGTCCGAATTTATCATCATGATAAATTCGCGGCAAATTTTGAATTTATCATAATAATAAATTCGCGGCACCTAACCCCAACCCTAACCACTAACCCCTAACTCCTAACCACTAACCACTAACCACTAACCTCTAACCCTAACTTTTTTAACTTTTTAAATTTTTTAAACTTTATTAAAAATCTAACTTTTTAAACTTTTCTTGCTTTTCAAAATTCTTTTAAAAGTTTTTAAAACTTTTTTAAAAACTATTTTTTTAAAAAACTTGAAAAACTCAAAAAACTTGAAAATGGTATTGGTATTTTGGTACTTGGTATTTTGATAGCTACCACAAAGCTTTTAGCGCGGACTATATTTCGCGTAGTACTAACATTTGCGCACCTAGCAGTGCGCGAATTCTAGTACTGCCCGAATATTAAGTCTAAAACTATCGTAAGAATTAGGAGATTTTGTTTAATTAAAACTACGTTGTGTAGTCAAACTGTCAAACCTTTAACTTGTCCTTGTTTATATTCCACTATATTGTATAAATTCGCCGGGTCCGAATTTTGAGGTTTTCGAGTCGTTTAATACAAAAAAAAAAACATTAAAGTGCCACTGCGATGGAAAATTGTGCTGTCTTTTTATTACATATTCAGAAAGTATATCAGTAGATAAACAAAATTACCAAATATCAGCGTCCAATTCCATTTCCTTCTGCCTTTTTTTTCCAAGCAAACATGCAAATTTTCGGCCGCCATTACTGAGTTATCAATTTGATAATTGCTGCTTGCCCTCAGGCAAGCAGCACACTATTCTTGACGTAACATGAAGTTCTTCGCATTCACTTGTGCCCAGTGTCTTTGGCCGAGTTATGTAAAGCCGTTCCAAATCTCGACTTGCATTTTCAAATGGATGTCCGGATTTTCAAACCGGAGGTATTTAAGTATGCAAAGTTATTATAAAAAGTGGGGGGTGCGGTTCTTTTTTATCGATGCTTCCCGAACTCCTTTGAGAGTTTGAGTCCTTTTTCGGAGAGCTGTCACAGAGTTGCATGTTTCGAGGTAAGTTGAGTAAAATCCAATTTTATATATATATTTACAAGCTCTGTTTACTTTGTGAATGTTCGTTTTTTGCCAGTTAACGTATTGAGTCTAAATAGTTGATCATGATTGCTCAATACACAGATTAATCTGCATTTATTTTGCATTTATTTTGCATATTCGTATTCATTCAATCATCCTGAAATATCTTCTCAATCCGAGTGTCAGTGAACTCTATAATATCCAGTGAACTGTATATATAGATTATAGAGTAGATAAGGTTCCAATGACCAGATAACATCTGGTCATTAGAACCTTAGTAGTAAAATGTGTCTACGGCCCATAATTGTGGTGGAGTCAATTGATGCATATACACAGGCATAAAGTCATTGCAATTTATATGCTGATTTATACAGTTACACCAACAAGTCGTGCCATCCTGACAGCTCGAAATATTCTATGGAATGTTACTTCAAAAAAATATAGACAGAAATGGATAATTGTTGAGAAATGACATTTAAAGAGAGATTGACATTAAAGAGAGATTGACACTTCTATTCCTCTGTTATGTCAGGGGCAAGACACTATGGGCCATTCTATTTAATGTCCAACACCCCCAGCCCCCTATGGATGGATTTTTCTGAAGGGTGACTGTTGTAGGTTTGGGTTCAATATTTAGGCGGATAAATTGACAAGAAGTCAGACAAACAAAAGTACAAAACACTATATTCAATAACAACCTTGAACATTATTACATGAAGTATTTATAGCTATGGAACCGGATGTGACGTGAACATGCAAATCACAACAGTGACTACATTTGAAGTTGTTTCTGAGGGGTTAAGCCTGTCGGCATCCTTGATCTCTGCAATTTTTCTAAGGAGTATTGGGGAAAATTTACACTTTTTGAGGGTTTTGTAGGGGTTAAATTTTACTGACCTCATCCATGGGAGGGTGGGGGGGGGGGATATTAAATGGAATGGCCCTATATTGACATTAACATGAACAGTTATGACTCCTGTTTCTTTGGTTAACATGGTTGTACACAATTTAGTCAACCTGACTAGTGCTGTCCTTCAAACGCCTCTGTTCAACTACATGTACTTTTCAATTTTCTTTCTTTAAGATCGTATTGTCAAACCCTGGAACATTCTATGTAAGAGAAGTCTGACATATTTTCCAGTCCTATTTCTTTCAAAAAATGCAAATTGCGTGCCTGTCTGTGCTCATGCACTTTTATGTTCATCGTCATTTCTGTCTATGTGTCTATTTACTTCTACCGTGTGTGTATTGTATGTTTATATTTTGTGCAGTTAGTCCACATGTCTTTTTCTTCATTCTCTTCTTCCTTCTCTTCTTTTAATTTGTATATGTTGAATATGTTAGTTTGTAAACTTGAAATAGTTTTTGTACAGTTAGTTTTTGAAGTGTTGTAATCTCAATTTTTGAAATGAAATAAATCGTACATAAAGTGTTTCTTTGTATGGGTACCAAGGCTGCCCAGAGAATTTGTGGGGCCCAGGACAAATCTTCCCTGGGGGGCCCATTAAATCATTATTTCTAATTAGCTAGACCCAACTAGACCTTAACTAGACTGCATGTGGATGAATAGTAAGGGGCCCTCAATTTCAAAAATTCTCTGACCAATTTAAAGAACCTATTCAATTTTAGGCTTTCGCTCTCAAGTTGGGGCCCTATTAAGGTGGAGCCCAGGGCAATTCGTCCTATACTCCCCCCTCCCCCCCCCCTCCTGATGGGTACATGTAAATGTATTTTAAGCGAAATGAAAATAATTTTGTATTTAGTTTTCAGATATATTTGAGGTTCCAGTATTTGCCTGTGGATCCAAAGCAGCACTTTCCTTGCGATAGTAACCCCTAGTATTTTGGTAATTTTTGCTGATATTTGGTAATTTTGTTTATCTATTGATATACTTTCTGAATGGGTTTTCGAGTCTTTGCACAAAGAAAAACACATTAAATCAAGACTCAAGAAAGTCAAGAGTACGACACAACGTAAAATCCATAGGAAACCGGCACAATTCTTTGAAAATTCAACAAAACTGTGTGAAATATATTTTGATCACTCTGGAAAAAGCAGCCATTTTGAAACTGGACTGAATATGTCACTGGAGCACTCTACCCTTGGAGGTCGGAATTGTGCGCGTGCGTACAAGTGTATAAACAAGTGTATGGGCTAATAAACGAAAAAGTACCACAAGCATGGCATGAGCCGGCTATTACGTACATAAATACAAGCTTCTTACCATAGTCTTAGGATCATGGAACCAAGGAATCATTGGTATTTTGGATTGATCGTTGCACCCTGAGCCTGCGATGCTCTAACGCAAACTCGATTTTTCGACTACGAAAAAAAACAGGAAAAGACAGGAAAAAACAAACGTAGGGATTCAAGACACCTGACCTTTCAGGTCAGTGTAATAATCTAGCAGCCATAGAGCTATATTACATGATTTATATACAAAGCATTTTTTACAACTATTTACAAAATTTTTAAACATGCATTCTATAAAATTATCTCCAAGCTATTAGTACGTATGGCATTGAAATACCAGCCGTCACAAATTTACAAATTTATTAAACTTGATATTATGAATGTATCTCTAAATCTATTGGTAGGGTATTTTTTATTTTTTAATATACCAAAATGTATATTAAAAAGTTTATTATTCCTAAAATTATATTTGGATGTCATTTTAGGTGGTAGTAAAGGTGGAGTTAAACGAGCAACAAAATTGCTGCAACTTGCAACAAAATTTCTACGCATGTTAATTGAAATGTTTACACATAAATTACAAATCAGAAGGCAACATGTGTCGACATTTCTACTTAACATGCGTTGAAATCAGATTTTGTTGCAAGTTGCAGCAATTTTGTTGCTCGTGTAACTCCACCTTAAGTTACGAAGTTTGCGTTCTTCCAATTGTTTAAAATTGAAACGAATAGTTTATTACATAGATCACCCTTTCGTACGTATAAAGTCTTTAGTCGTAACATGTGTAGAGCGTCCTCATAGGATAGTTCAGGGTAGATAATACGTAGCACTCTCTTTTGAATCTTTTGGATTACTTCCGACAGATATTGTGATAAACCATAATGCAAGACAGCCAAGATTTGACATGTTTATTTAAGTATTGACCTTGTTGAAGCGACATAAAAGCACTTCGGATATATCACCAGCGTCACGTCCAAACCTTTTAACCTGCTTCAACAAATAGTTTCGCTTCGATACCTTATTAACCATTTTGCCACAAGTTCGTTCCATTTTAAATCACTTGTGATAGATAAACCAAAGATCAACAATTTCTCTGCTCGATCAATCTGTGACCATTAATAATAATGAGAGGGAAGTTAGGTTAATTCCGTTCGAAGGACACTACAAATTATTTAAATTTTGGAAGATTAAGCTGGAATTTATTTATTTGAGACCAGTTAATTAAGCAAAGAAGCTGTTATCTCTTGCAAAAAACTGTTAGCTGCATGTTTAACGATGTACTCTGAGACATTAGTGTCATCCGCCGATCCGCGTATTTCATCATATCCCCATCGAATTGTTCGTTGGAAATTACAAGGTCATTGACCAGAAAAAGCTATGGACCGTGCTTGGTTCCTTGCGGGACACCAGCTAATATTAACAGGTTTCCAATGGAGAAAAATTTCGAGGAATCTGTAATCTTCCTCTCAAATAAGCCGAGATCCAGTTTTAGGTCGATGGTTTACGACTTAGTTCTAAACGTTTTGCATAGGGAATATTATGATCTAGAAGGTCAAAAGCTTTCCGATAATCTGTAACCAGTGATCGCACACATCCGCCCTCATTGTCTACTGTCTCCGACCAACGATGGATTAAAGCCCGTTCTCCACCAGGCGAATTTGTTCGCGCGAACAGTAAAAAGTAGGAAGTGATCCAAGATTTGTTTTTCGCTTCGCGCGAAAAATTCACCTAGTGGAGAACGGGCTTAAGGCGATTAATGCAAACGTGGTATTAGAACCTGGAATGAAACCAAATTGATTGCAATTCAGGTAATTCGTAAGTGCTCTGCCTCGTACCCAGGCGTCTCTTTGTAAAAAAACAGTGATGCGCATATGACGAGTTTACATGAAGTATTGTAGTGGGGGGGAAATGGCGAAGGGGCTGATGGGAAGAGTGCACTTGAACTGCGAGACTTCTTGGTCGATTTCTTGCAAGAAAGTCGATTTCTTGCAAGGTGTGCTATTTCGCTGTCGTTTACGATTTCTTGCTACTTGTTTTTGTTGAATTGACTAATGTTAATATTCTTCTGTCGTCTGGGCGTGAATTCATGCTGTTATTCTTGGTATATATGACATATGCCTTATTTAAAGTCCATGGAAATTCCAATATTAACATGTCAACAACCGAAGCGTTGAAGAACTAGACTTGCAGAAACTAGATTTGTAAGCTATAACTATATAAAGGTACAAACTATAAAATTGCACTGTTGAGGTAAATATTTCAAACTTTACGGCTGTGAACTTTTATTTACTTGGGCTTTCGTTTACATTTAATAGAAATTGGCATTGTGTTCGACTGATATATCGAGCCTTCAGCTAAAGAAGTTATGAATACAAAAGCAATTATATGACTTTCTAATTATTTCTCTGTTACTGTTTTATACTAAGCAACTGATAGCATTCTATTATTCTCCATGTAATACCGAATGACATATTCGAAATATTCGCACGGTTAACTTGCCATGTAATTTACTCATAATTTTTTGCGCATTTTGTATGTCATCAAACATCTACAAATTTATTATTATTTGCCAATGGCGTTCAATTCGACTCTCCGTCAGAAAATAAGGTTTTACACACAGAGTATATGACGATATGGTAACGTTTTGTATTAAATTCCATGATTGTCCGCCATGACAGTATACAAGAACTGCCAGGCGCTCCCCAGCACGTACCCTTCCCAACAGCCCCTTCGCGCGTTGCCTGCCTGCCTGCCTGAATACTTCATGTATTGTAATTATTTAAAGCGCCTGGGTACGAGGCAGGTAAGTGCTGATTTGAGAACGTATTTTATAATGGCATCTTCGGCAAGTGGAAAACACTCATCAGTGTCGCGTGCACTCGACGATAATAGAATAAAAAATGCGCACCTTTTTAAATAGCGCGATAATGCTAACAATTGGCACGATTTATTAATTGAAATTATTTCTTCTTCTTCAAAGTAATTTGTTGCTAGGTTACAAAAAGTAATTTGTTAGTGAAGAGTTGTTCTGGTGCATATTTTTACCGCAGCAGTTTCAGGAGGCCTAAAAGAGAATATATCATAACAAAATGAAAATTTGGTTGAATTTTATGCAAGGGTATAAGAAGAGTTCAGAAAACAACCATGGATCAGAAAACGTATATAAATAGTAACCGAAATCTGCTTTATCGTCGTGATTCGTAAACACTGAATTGTTGGTTGCAGTGTCACAGCATCCTGAAGCTTATGATTATGCGGAGAGGACGTTCAAGTAAGGAGGCAGCGATAGTGCGTTTATACCAGGGTTTATACGTACATAAGACTGTAAGGGTAAGTAAAATTACGAATTGCGACTTTTGTCATAGTTTGTAAAGATATGCTTTTGTGAGATTTTAACTGAGCGCCAAGTTGTACTGCTCTAATGTGTATTGTCAAAATGTCATGGTAGTCAGTCTTGCTTTCGTTTCGCTTATCTTAGTGATCCGAAATAGAATATGTGTGTGTATTTTAGATCGTTTAAAAAACGGGAGCGCTTATTTAACATGTAAATAAGCAATATTAATATGTTTATCCAAATACCTAACTCTAAATTGAACGCGTTCCAAACTATCTTTGCATTTTTCAAAATAATATTTTTTCGACAAATATTATTATTTTCGACAAATATCGTTTATTAATATGTAAAATAAATATTTTTTCGACAAAAACAGCCTTATTTACAAAATTTTGCTAACACCAAAAACCTTTTAATCAAAAGAGCCGAATTTTGCAGATAAAATAGTATCGCCTCGATCCGTAAAAAATAATAATATTTGCAATACATGTGACTATATCTTACGATTTCAAAAACACCTTGGATAAAAAACGAAATGTGCAACACTGCATTGGGTTGGAAATATAAAAGTATCATGCAATGTTTTCTATATAGTTTAAATACCCTTAAGCTTAAGCAGCCGAGACCAGACATTGCAAAAATTAGACGTCCAAAGTATCAGAAATTCTGATAGTTTTCAAATCTCCTATATGTGAAATATACTTAAAACTGCAGAGACTGGTAGACAGTCCAAAGTATCAGAAATTCTGACACTCTTGAAATCCTGTACATATGAAATATACTTAAAACTGCAGGGACTGGTAGTCCAAAGTATCAGAAATTCTGATACTTTTCAAATCTTGATTAATAATTCAATAATTTTCATTAATAATTCATGAAGCAATTATCCAATCTTGAGTAAGAAATTAGTCATGTGCATACGTCTTTATACCAGCTAAAGAACACTTTAACAAAAGACCATTGTTATGCAAACTATATAGAGATTTTTATATAAAGATTTTTATATAAAGATTTGACTTATTATGCAAACGTTCTTGAAGCCATTTAAAAAACTCGCAGGTCGTGTTTTATTAGGTCTAAAGCCACTCGCGCTGCGCGCTCGTGGCTTTAAACCTAATAAAATATCCTGCTCGTTTTTTAAATAGTACATAGTTAATGGATAAAATAACCTATTATCTATGTTAGTCAACGTTTATTCATAAATCTGGTCCTTCACCGTCACGCGCGTATTGTATTTTTGTCCAACTAACCAATAACACTGTTTTAGGAAAGTTACCTATCGGCGACTCGAACAATAGGGTAAATTGGAAATTGCTATTGGTGGATTTGGCAAAATACAATACACGCGTGACGGCGAAGCAACGTATTTACGAATGAACGTTGACAACCATCGATAATGAGTTATATTGTTATTCTAGTGAGTTTCCAAACCATCTATTCTATTAACTATCAATATATCCGTTCTAGTACAAATCCTCATACTCAGGGCGTATATAAAAAGTAATCCAACTTCAGTATGTTTCCGTGCGTTAGCTATTGAGTTTATCGATAAAAATTTTATACAGTAAGAAAAATTTAGACTTTTAGCTGTCCAATGATACTTTTTGTATCATTATAAGAGAAAATGGCCAAATATGAATCGAATAAAAATTACCGGTGTGAATCGCACTTTTTTCACCATTGGGAATTTGTTGAAAAACTATTGAAAGTAAATCCATTATAAAATTCATGAATTTTAATTTAAAATGCCTTAACATCTGGTCACTCCTGTTTTTTTTTTAACCTTAAAAGTTTCTTGTTATAGCTTATTACATGACATATTAGAGATTAATTGGTTTTTGATTCATTTGTTCTGCACAGCTTCAATAATGCACATTGGTGGAAAAATGTGATTTCAACCGGCAAGTTTCAATTGGTTATTTGGCTCGTATTTTATCATTTTTGCTATAACAAAGAGGTCATCCAAAAGTTAAAACTCTAATATATTAATATGTAAAATAAATCTTGGTCATCAATATTGAGCGCATAAGATCCCCTAAAGTTGGATTACCTTTTTGACACATCCTGCCTGCGTGTACTGATGAATATCTTCCATCTTGCTACAGTTCAGTGCACATAGAGGGCAGTTACACACAAGGATCTCATTAAAATCTCATTACTTGCCCTCCATCTACTTTTGTTTTACATCTCGTGAGATTGCTCGAAAACTATCTAAAAGCATCTGTTCATAGTCTGTGAAGATATGATGGTCTGGAAGCCCGGCAAACGTCAAAGCAACACAATCGAAGACCTTCGTTTGATGTTGAACTGTACCTCATCGTACACAAATCTTTTGTCTCAATTTCATTAAATATTATTCATTGTGGTTGCACGTTTCATCTCGGCTATCCCAAATAGTCGATTACTTCATTATACTTCATTATACGACAATACAATCAGCCTATCACCGTGACTGTGCACAAATGAATATAAACTCAGCCAAAAACATAACACAATGCTTCTGGTTTAGTTTGCAGACCATCGTATCTTTATAGACTATGAACAGCTTTTTTGCCAAAAGCAACGGGTAGAGTGCCATAAATTTATTGATGCATGCAGGGTAGAACTGTAAGTACAAAATATGGAAACTTCGATATGTTTAGTTCTTTGAAAATAAGAGAAGTATTGGTCGTGAAGGTAAAAAATTATCATGGATATGACTTTCTTTCGTAATGTCGTCAATTGTTTAATGTTATTAATAATTTCTGATTCATTGTATCAAAATTCTTGATCCCAAAATACTGATGAGAATCCAAAATACTGACGAGACAAAGAATTAATTTTATTAATTTAAATTCAGTAATTTGTCAAGAATTGTTATCTCTATTATAGTACTTAAAACAATCCATTGTTAATGAAATTAAAAAAAAAAGAGTTTTTTTGGGCAATTGTGAACTAAAGCCTAGTAATTTGATTTCTAACTACGCATTGTAAATCGGAGTATTGTAAAGAGTACTCAACATTATAACTACACACGGGCCTCGCTCAGCTGGTCAAATGAAAAGATTTGCGCTCATAGCCAGTACTAACAACACAATGTTGACAGTGAATATAGCGCCGTTGCCACCTGGGCATTTCGGGTTGTCCAGTTTGGCATGTTTCATACCAGGAGTCTAGAAAATGCAAAACCAAATGTTAAGTTTCTTGTAATAACAACATGTATAAATTACACTAACGTCTTACAAGAAATGAATATTAATGATATTAAATGTATTTATTAGTTATAATAAAGGAAGTTAATGTCGAGGAGATGATCGCAGCATAGTTATTTGCCGGGGTTTGACCACCGGGTATTTTTACCCTCTAATACTATAAATAACCTTGCCTTTGCCGACCAGTTGATAACTGGTCGTTCGCTTCGCCCGCAACCCTCCCCTAGCAACCACCTCCTGACAGTCGGGTTTTTGTTGTTGGTTGGGGTTTTATTTGTGATTTTTTTTGTGTGTCTTGTGGTCTCAGTCTTTTTGTTAGGACATGAGTTCGTGATCAGCCTTGCGCCGTTGGGGCGTGTGGATCTCAGGTACTGGTAGTCGACCGTGAGGGTAAGCATACTTTACATTTTTGTTTGGTGTGGTTGCGTATGTGTGTTTGTTTATTTCTCTCTTCTACGTGTTTCGCTTCTTGTGATTCACGTGTGACTGTGTGATCAGGAGATGGAGAGGGTACCGTTTAGGTTCCAGATGTGGTGGTGTTAGACATGACCAGGAAAAAGCTTGGACGATGTTCGCATTATCGGAGCCTAGCATGATCGCTTCGCCAAACGCTCGTTCGCATTGGCCAAGCTCGTTCGCTTCGCCGTGCTACCGTCTCCATCCCTACCGATCGGCAACGGGCAATACTAGTTAGTAGGTACTGTAATGCTGCATGCCTATTTCGCACAATTATGGCTGATGCTAACCCCAGCATTGTTAATTAATTTATTTAAGCATCATGTGAGTTCATGAATTATAATTTATGGGAATAGACCTTTCCGGAAGGTACATAGCCTTGGCTATAGTATACAGCTTCGTTGTCATGATTGAAATATTGGCCTTAATTCAAGCCCTTTATCTTGTTAGTGATCACCTAATTACATAAAAGATCTTTTATATTATCTATTATAAATTCTGAACGCTGATAAGCTAAGAGCGGTGTTATGAATATAACTCAATGTCAACACGGAAAATTTCTTTTTTTATATCTCTTTGTGCTACATATATATGGTTTGCTCGCAGTGTGATTTGAAAACCTTTTTCCGTTTGCTCAGGCGTCAAAAACTGGACCTTGGATAAATACAGGTCGTCGATACAACGGGCTAGAAGCATATAGAACAAAATCAAAAGGAAATTAACCATACCATTTTCTGCAGCACAACAGACTTTACTCCAAGCCAGTATGTTGGTCGATCTTTTGCGATTGTTGCCACGAAATAAATTTTCCCAGTCGTCATTGTAGATGGTTTCCATTCAAAACTTAGCATATTGTTTTCCCCCAGAACTTCGCTGTGTGTTACCGCAGCCAACTATAGAAGAAAATTAAGAAGTAAGTTCATTATTGTTATCGGCTTCGCATTTCAGTGGCAGCTGCATGTAACGTTACAAATTCCGAAGTCGAAATTGCTCATTGGTAACTAGGTGTTGAGAGACCAGGGTAATCGAAAGTATACGTAGTTTTTTGACTATGTATCAGCCCTTTGTATAACTTAACGTGATTTTAATAAAATTGAGACATATAACTATTTCCAGCTAACTAACCGTGATGTAGTGTTGACGAAAATGAAATGTTCTGGGCAAAACCATGGAGGCCTTTCGGGAACTCCGATTAAAGGCGGGACCATGTTTCGTTTTGTTTCGTTGTACTGCCGACTTAAATTGCCCAAATCGGATTATTGTGATATGTAAAACAGAAGTGTTCAGTGCTATAGGTTTAGTAGAGCTCCAGTTAATCACTTTTACTTAACATGCTCAATGCGAATTCAAAAAAGCTGTTTCCTGGCAAATTTGAACGGATTGTGGCTTCCTTTGCTATCCATAGTTCCCACCCAAAATCGCGTGATTTCTTATATAGAGTGAGGTATAATATTGCTGTGTGACTGCAAGACCTAAATACAGTGTATCGCCATTAAATACATGCTATACGTACCGCAGTTTCGGCGTTACTGGACGTACAATTAAGATGCTTAGTCTTTTGGGGAATCTTGCTAAAATTACCAAGCGGTATTGCTTTGCCTTCTTCTCTTGCTTCAATGAGAAAACCTCCAATTACAGTATTTCCACAGACTTTGATATACACTTTAACTGTACCGTTTTCGCTGTAATATGTCTTGTCTACTTGAATCACATACGGGGCCATTGTATCTTGAGCTGGGCCGTGTTTTCCTACACTTGGCATCATTGTTATACATGTTCCTGCGGGTGCTCCAGTGGGCAGAGCATTTGCAAGCCGATAAAACAAAGGTACGAAAGCGCACAGGAGGAACAGTTGGTTCATTTCAGCGGAGGTCCTTTCGCATTAAACGAGGGGTAGGGAATGATATTCGAACGGTAACGACGTGATGTGTATAGCCATGATCAGGATAACATCATACATAGTTATATAATTGGACTGTAGTTTCGTTTTGTTTATGATGCATGCAGGAATGCGGTAACCAGGAAGGCCGTTAAATACAAAACAGTCAATCTTAATATCAGACGCCGCTACGATAAAAGTGCTACAGTCGGCATTCCACTCATTAATACGAAAATTTATAGGTCTAATGAATGGACATTGCCCAAGGACAAATTTGGATAAAAATCGGACTAGGAATTAGCAAACGTTTGTCTTGTTTTCCCGGGTAGAGCATCATATAAATGAGTAACTAGCCATTGTATAATTCATGCATGAACGTAACTTAATTAATTCGCTGGCAGAGCAGAAGTATGCAGTTCTCTTATGGTCTCTACAAAAAAATTGAGATGAGGTGGCACGCATTTGTTTCAACCATGCACAATTTAGAAAAATACTCAACGAATAAAAACAAAAAGATGCAAAAAATTATACTGTTAGTTAATCTGTATGTTAATCATGTCAGCCATAATATATCACGTGCAGTGGTTATAAACCTGATAAACACTCCTAATTAGTATTCTTTATATAAAGAAATACTAATAAGGCAGTATCTATTGTAGTGGTGTCCTCATTAGTATTCTCTATATAAAGAATTGACCAATAAGGCTGTCTATTGAATTTGCAATCTATCTATTGCAGTCTATCTCGCGCTGCGTGCTCGTGACTGTAAACCAGGCTTTAAACCTAATAAAACACTCCTGCATGCTCGCTTATTAAATAGTACGTTAAACATCCTCCATTAAATATATATTTTATGTATATGTATATACGTGATAATATAACGTTAAATTGCCTTAATTGTTTTAAATTCGATAGTAAAAATTCCCGTTGCAGCCATAAGTACTAAAGTTTAATAACATACAACATAATTTTGCACCAATTAGATCACGCAATATTTTCTTCTGATGTATACGTTTCGAGCTTTATACTCAGTGAATATAAAGCTTTTTGTTACCGTTTTATGGATACCGACCGCCGGATGTTTATGATGATTATATCGAGAAATATGCGTAGTACTAAAACACATAATACTCCGTTTAAGTGTAGTGGTAATTAATGTGTAAAATAGAACAAAAATGAAAATTTAAAGTCATAATTGCTGAACTATGTATTAGTGAATATGCTGGTTTTCTGTTTATATTGAGAGTATATATATGGTCTCCACAAAAAACTGAGGTGCGACGGAGATGAGGTATTGTTTTAAACTCAACGAATAAAAATAAAAAGATGTTTAATATTATACTGTTAGTTAATTAATCTGTATATGTTAAACATCCTCCAATTCTAAATACTTAAAATTCAATACTAAAACTTCGGAATTCGGGTTGCTGCCATATACAGGGTGAGTAAAAAAAACTGATACCTTCGCGGCTAATTTGAATAACAAATTATAAGGTGTCAGTTTTTTTTTACTCACCCTGTATATAAGTACTAAAACTTTAATAACTTATTAACATAATTACAACGTAATTTTGCGCCAAAATCACGCAATATTTTCTTCTGATGTACATGTCGAGCTATATACTCAGAGTCTCAGTAAATATAAAGCTTTTTGTTATCGTTTTATGGATACCGACCGCCGGATGTTTAAAGTGTTTTTTAAATTCCTGTACGATATGATGATTATATAGTCGAGAAATATGCGTAGTACTAGAACACAATACTTCGTAGTTATGTAACATTTAAGTGTAGTGGTAATTATTAATGCATGTGTAAAATAAAACAAAAATGAAAATTTAAAGTCATAGGCCTATAATTGATGAACTATATTATACGTGCTTCGTTTTTATCAGTTTGAAACACTTAATATTTGAGGTTTGTCGAATGTCAATTTCGCCAATCCATCTAATTCCAACCAGTTGACATGATGTAGCTAGTGCTTTCTTTGGTTCTTCAGGTTGTGAAAATGTTCTGGTGGTATACAAATATAATGCGGCTTGCATGCTGAGAGTTTCCGAGGCTTCAGCATTTGTGTCCAGTATGGATTTCCAAGGTCAAGCTCTTATGATTGTTTTTATTATATTCTGAGGCACGATTTTAATATGATTTAATATAACACTTCTATGTATAATTAATCTATAGTTCATGCATATTATAAACGATTTTTCATAAAAAGCAGTTACTTCTCCGAGTTTGAGCTTTGTTTCCATTTGATCGAAACTGTCGCGAGCACTAAGTAATTTTCAACGATGCGAAATAGGGCTGTATCTGTTTTGTGAACTGTATGCAATGATTAGCAGAAATTTCTGATAATAATAATAAAAATAACTACTGTATACGTCAGCTGTCTTGACATGCATGTTTTATTTGCGACTGTTATATGAAACGAGGCTGAAATAAATTACACAAATTATGTTTGGAATGGCAATACATAAATTAATGTCCTTCAATTCGAAGTTCTAGCTGCGACATTTTATAAGTACGGGAAAACCCATTTCCGTCAAAACAGTCTACGCCCTCCCCAGCACGCTTTTACGCCCTCCTTATATGGCTGCATTGTGTGGGGTATTAATCTTGAATGATCTTCAGAACAGAATGCAATACATTATGCATATATGGAAGATCTTAAAAGAATGCATGACCCTGACTGAACTTCGTTTATTGACATATTAATACTATTATCAGCGACCTGATAAACCATCTTCCGCTCGAACATATGCGTGTGTATATATTGCACTATTTATTTCTCAAAGAAACTAAAGCTCAAGCTTTAACTTAAGAGTAAGGGATGGGATTGTAATGATGGTGAATTAGAACACAGAAAAATTTGAGCTAAAGTTTTGAATGCTATTATTCAGGCATATCAGGCATATATATATATATATATATATATATATATATATATATATATATATATATATATATATATATATATATATGTATTTAGAATCATATATGAGTAGAGTGCTCGATATACCGAAGTATAGAGCTAATATAGATAAAGATAAAATAAACCTGGTTTACTTCATAAGATTTATTCACAAATAAATAAATAAATAAATCTTATGAATAAATCTTAAATCTTATGAATAAATCTTATGAAGTAAACCAGGTTTATTTTATTTTTATCTATATATATATATATATATATATATATATATATATATATATATATATATATATATATTTATATTA
>CACRXK020001572.1:0-52491 GCA_902702795.2 Paramuricea clavata
AAACTCAAAGTTTAAACTTCGTGACCGAACGACATAAAACTGACATGTCAACTCGAGCATTTTCGTCCTTGGTCGCGTAATTTTGAAAACGGGTGTAATGGTTTATAAACTCTATAGAACACTTTTCAGTTTTGTTTCAAGCCTCTTTGCTTTTTATAAAATTGGGCTGAAAGCAACGAAATCTACGTCGACACGGAATCAAAACAATGATATCAAACAAAACAGGAGTAAGAAAATAAGCAGAGATCAATCCAGCTGGCAAATGATTGCAATTGGGAGTGGCCCCTTCTTTCCCTTTCGTCTTATCTACCGCATATGGCCCTTTCATGCTTGGTTATAAATTTCCAAATTTTATAGCAGCTGATAAACTTCAACCAATCATGATTGAGCATGCATATCACTGTGTTCGCACAAGTCCGCATTTTGGCTTCTTTTTGGTTGCTTTTTGCATGGCTATTGACTTCCCGGCTTTGAACAAAAAGTTGTTTGGCCTGTTTTGGTAGATTTTGGTAATCTTTCAACAACATTTGGCTCTGGGCATGCGCAAGAACCGAACCCTGTGAACCAATTGTATTTTAGATTTAGCATAATATTTAATTTTTGACTCTGTCAATGTGTTCGAAACAGCAGTTTGAGGGCCGAACAAAGAAGTCACACGAAAGATTTTTTATTGAATTGAATTCTGAATTGACGAGTTAGCCTTGTTATAAAAATGGTAAGATATAATTCTGTATATTTAAAGATAGGGTACAAACGTACAGTCCCGCCATAAAATGAAATAAAAACCAGGTTTTTATTTCATTTTATGTTCTTGCAAAGCCTGATTGTTGTACCTTGATCATTTGTACTGTAGAAGCATGAAAATATAAATAGTTGTCGAATAAAGTTCAATATTTTGAATACCGAAATGTAAACAAAGGCTTTGTTTACATACAGACTCTAGCCTACCTATAATTTAGTCGGAACTCAGAAGGTTGAAAATTTACTATTGGGTCATGCCAGTATTTAATACCATGTGCATCGATCCCATGATCATGGCACATTTGCCGTACCAAAAGTCATGACTTCGATGCACAAATTGGTGCACAAGCAAGACGTTACGTACCTGATTCTGGTGCACACTCACCAAGGAGAATTAATTGTTTGTATGTATGGCTGCCATGAAAACCTTGACAGATGTGCAATAAGTACTTCTATAGGTTTGGCAAACAAAATATGGCCTTAACTTATACAATGAAAGGGCGGGTGTAATTTGCAGAACGCAACTTCTGTACTTTCATGCGTAAAAGCTGTCCGTAATGTATCGATCAATTCGAAACTTCACCATCCCCCCCCCCCCCGGGCCGACCCCGGGAATTTGAACTTTTTGAAATTTGACTGATCAAATTCTCCAGTCCCTGTGCAAAAAATGTCTTCAAATGCCCCACTGTAACAAGAAATTAAGCGTTCAAATGCCCCACCTTCATATTCATGAAAATTATGAAACAGTAAATACAAAAAGTACAAAATATACGGAAATGTTTTTCAACAAGATAGCGAAATTCACGTAAAAAGTTTGGATACCTTGTGGAAATTTAACAGTTTTACACAATTATGTAGTACATACCTTCAAATCAAGCACATAGATTTTCCATGCCCGTTTCTTTGAGCCAGTTTTTCACAAAATGGAGGCTGTTTCCCTCGAAATCTGAGAAAACTTTATTTGCTGGCAATGCGAAGTATTTTCTGTGCATGCAGGAAACACGCGAAAACGGGCAAAATTTTAAGACTATAATCCGGTTCAAATTCCCCACCCTGTTATCAAATGCCCCACCACATGGAAGACTTGGAACGTAAAATTCCCTACTCCCTGGAGAAGACTTGAAGTCAAATTCCCGGGGTATGCCCGGGAGGGGGGATGGTGAAGTTTCAAATTGATCGATACATAAGTGTTGGGGTTAGGGTTAGGGACCTAACCTTGTAAAGGCTGAGCGAAAGTATAGAAGTCGCATTCCTTAAAGTAAAACGTTTTACCATGCATAGGCAGCTAAAAAACTGTGAAAATTTTTACCCTCGTGTGTGGCGCTTGGGCGTGCATCAAGTCAACTTTGTTTATAGAACGTTGACTCAATGCCCGCCCGAGCACCACATACAGTACATACAAATAAAACATTTTCACCACAGATTTTTGAGATGCCTAAAGGTAAAACTTTTTTAATATTTTATAAGTCAATGCCACATTTTGTTTGCCTAACCCATTATTATTATGACATATAGTAATAAACAAAATTGACTTGATGCACACCCGAGAGCGCCGTGCGAGAGGGTAAGGCAAATTCCAAATATGATCAGTGGTTTTAATATTTATTCTTCAGATATAATATCGATGTCCAAAGTTTTATTAACCCATTGAGTGGTAGTATTCTCCCTAGGACTGTTCGGTATACCGATATACCGAAAATATCAGTATTAAATCAATATTGGTATATCAATATACTGGATATTCAACCATACCGATATACCGAAATTTCCGATATACCAGAATTTTTCGGTATATATATGGTGAAACCATAACCTTTATTTTACTACTGAATGGCAATTTGAAGAACTTTCTATTGCAATGATTTAGAATAATTTTCCACTTCAGTGAGATTTTACACTGAGTCGTTCCAAACATGTTCGAAACAGCTTCGAAATTATTGTTTTCCCTTTCAGAATTGCTAAAAATTTCCTTCAAATTTCCATTTAAAAAAGAATTTTCCTTTATAAGTATCAGAGAAATTTCCGGTATCTGTTTACCGAAAAAATTATACCGATATCGGTATATCGATACCGGAAATTTTTCATACCGAACATTCTTCGAACATTCTTCAACTCTCCCCCCGACAAGTAAAATCATCTTTTGTTAGACAGGGTAAAATAATAAAGTGGGGTTCATCCAGGTACATTGCCACTTAAAGGGTTAATAGGGTGCATAGGCAGATGGTCTGATTAACCCATTGAGTGGCAACACTCTCCCCTTGACGAGTAAAATCGTCTTGCGTTAGACAGGATAAAATAGTAAAGTAGGGTGCATTGACATGTGCTTAAGAGAAAGGCGTCAAAGGCCTAAGTTATATATTCCCCCTGGGTAGAAGGGGAAAAGTTTAACATTTAGTAAATGCACTCATATTCATGCTGGTGTGTCAAAATATTGTTATTTTGGTTGCCAATATCGGTATTGCATTATAACAAAGTTCTTTTAAACGTTTTATTGAAAGACCTTTACGAAAGACCAAAATTAAATATTCCCTGGGTAGAAAAGTCTAAGATTTAGTGATGCACCAATACCCATGCCGGTGTCCCAGGATTTTCGCCCCCCCTACATTTTCACCCCCGGGGGCGAAATTCCTAGGAATATCGCCCCCCAGGGGGCGAAAATCCTAGGAATTTCGCCCCCCTTTAGGAAATTCGCCCCCTTTAGAACTTCACCTTTTCTTTAGGATTTTCGTCCTCTGTTCAATTTCGCCCTTCCTAACAGTTGCATGGGATAATTATTACATAGCTTAATCATTTGAAATCAGTATCAATTCAAAATTGTTAAGACAGAGGAGAGCTTGAAATAACAACCGATCACCGATCAATGATCGGCAAGGAATTGCTTATGATCGGCGGAAAAGCCGGGTTTCGGTTTCCAACCTGAAAAAAGCAGGGAAAGTCATGCCCGCCGATCACCATGATCGGGAACTTTGGGAACGTTATTTCAAGCCCTGCATGTAAGAATGCAAATTTACAATTACAGTACATGTATCGAAAGGGCTTACACAGTTACAGTAGATCACGCTTCACAGATATGACGCTTCACAGCACACCATGCATATTTTGCATTTTCAGTGTTAATTAAAAAGTAATCACCGTGGTGGTTATTGTAATTATTGGTATTGATTTGCATCCACGTTTTGCCGTTATTGGAAAATGTGTGGCTTATAAGTTGTCACTATTTTTTACTTGCATTATTTCAATATAGTTTGTAAATCTCAGAAGCGAAGGATAGAACTTGCCAATAGGCAATATTCCAATAATATACGTTTCAAAAAAGACAAAAAAGCTTTTAGTTTTGCAGAGTTACATTCTCAAATGTTTATGGCACTAATAAAATCAAAGTATAATGAAATTATTTGAATAATATATAAACATATATAATGCAATTTTCTTTGCGGAAGTCAAGAATCAAGATTACATCACTATAGATTTTTTATTAATCCTACAGTTTATTGTTAGCAAGTGATTACTGTGGCGGTTATTGTTAACACTGGTATTGATAAAATTTGCAAGCGATTGTTTTTATAATATGTTATGTGAATGTAAACTGCCAGAAGAATACGACAACATGATTTTATGCGATCTCTGTGGGCAATGGTTCCATTTTAGATGTGTAGAATATGACACTAGTCTGAGTACCTCAAATGAGTGGTTATGCAGACTGTGCACACCACCAGCTGCTAAAAAGCCTAAAATGTGTATGTAATTTTGTCTCCTTGTAATAAATCACGCAATGAATCTTTTCAACTTGCAATCGTTTTGTTTTTAGATCAAAAATTCAAAATTTATATGGGGTGGGGCGAAATTCCTAAAGGGGGGCGATATTCCTAGGAGATTCGCCCCCCTGGGGGGCGGTATTCCTAGGAGATTCGCCCCCGGGGGGGGGCGAATATCCTAGGAATATCGCCCCCCTTTTGAGAGGGGGGCGAATCTCCCTGGGGGGGGGGCGGATCTCCTGTGACACCGGCATATCGAATATTAGTATATTAGCCCTGAATGTAAAATATTGTTATTGTTGTTGCCAATATGGTACTGTATTTTAAAAAAAAAATTATAGAATAATAGAATATCTTTTAAATTTCAAGTATATTTTGGATTCCAATTTGGTTGTAACACATGTATCAAAGATGTTGTGTACATATATGATAAGCTACTATGATTAGTCTCTCTTTTTACAGTAAGTCCAATTGCCATTTTGAATTGGTATATATTGGCCTTGAATATCAGAATATCCGGCTGTGAATTCCCATACTGGTACATGAACAAGCTACATGAACATTTCGTACATGAACAATTCGTACATGAACAAGCTTTCGTTGGTAGGGATGCAACTACCTGAAAAATATAAGGAGAATTTTGACGTTTAGAGTGAACCGTGCCCCTTCGCCTGGAGTTACACGTCGGGTAAGGAAATTAACCCTTTAAGTGGCAATGTGCCCAGGTGCTCCCTACTTTACTATTATTTAACTTTGTCTAACACCAGGCAATTTTACTCGTCAGGGGAAGAGTGCTGCCACTCAATGGGTTTTAAGCATGTTTTCAGCACAAGTTACAAAATTTTTAACAAGACATGATAGGACACATTGGAGAGAGAACCTGGTGCAATTGCAGAATACCATGCCACATATATATTTCCACTGTGTAGCCACAGGAAGCCAAGGC
This sequence comes from Paramuricea clavata, assembly GCA_902702795.2. Taxonomy (NCBI): domain Eukaryota; kingdom Metazoa; phylum Cnidaria; class Anthozoa; order Malacalcyonacea; family Plexauridae; genus Paramuricea; species Paramuricea clavata. The sequence continues at coordinate 5,443 of CACRXK020001572.1, forward strand.
TCTGTGCGTAGCCAGCATCCAGCCTTTGCCTGCACCAGGCTGTAGAAAAGTTTCCAGCCCTGAGGTCGCAAGCGATATGCCAAATTCCTCATTACATTCAAAGGTAATCACTGTTCATCAAAGAAGAATGACAAACGGTTAATCAATTTTAATTTAAACGAGCTCCCACACTTAAATATATATCATTAGATTTTTGGGTGAGAATTCTTGGTTTGTGCAATAATTTTAAGGCCCTATAGTGAGAAAGGCTAATTTTCTTTTGTTTCTGTTGAGAAAACAACGAATTTGTGGTTAAAACGTTGTGTGCGCCAATGTGGGTTGCCGTAAAATGACAGACAATCTGAATCCAATTTCTTTTCTGTATAGGTAATAGAATGGTTAAACATGCACGAGTGAGTTTTTCAAAGACGATCAAAATTTCACGGGCCGAAGGACGAGTGCAATTTGAAGTCTTTGAAAACTCACGAGTGTATGTTTTTCCAAATTCCACGAGAAACTGTACTAATACTTATTATTATGGGTACTAGGTTATTTTTCGAGTTAAGCCTTTTCAAGTTAAGCCCCTGCCACGCCCTTTTTCGCCCAGGGCTTAACTCGAAGTCAGTTAACGGTTTAAGCATTCGAGAACATGTGACGCGTGTATACTCACAGAAACATTCGCATAATTACACGATTTTATAAAGAGAGGAATATTCTAAATAAAACAAAACAACATATAGAGTCGATTTAAAGTTTGTTCGTTCACAGCAACCAGGTATATTAATCATATTTTGACTCCCTACTCTGGTTTATATATAAATGAATACAAAGCCCGGTCAAATTGTAATCAAGATCAAACGTTTCGACACTCCAGTCTAGTGTCTTCTTCAGAGGTGATCTAAAGTTGCAATGTGGCTTCTTAAATACCCAAGGGATGACGACATCTGCCAATGAGATGCATGTATTCCTCTGGCAAATAGGCACCGTCATCCCTATTCAAAGCATGATTACTCGTATTTATATGGCACGCTTCTAGGCATCGTCTTTGACCATAGCGATTGTTTGTGATAATTACTTTAGAATTTTCCCACGCAATCTCGTGTTTGGTGTCACACACACATGTTCTGCTAAAGCTGATTTCCCCTTGTTTAAAGTTGAAACAGCCTTTTGATGTTCTTTTAGCCGTGTACTAAACTGGCGTTTAAACTGACCCAAATACTTTCTCGCAGTCACCGCATGGTATAGAATATACAGCACGAGTTTTCTGATTTGTTTTCTATTTCTTTCGGCTTTGCGAAAATATGGCCTACAGTCAAATAGGGTTTTAAGGCAACCTAATTAATTAATATTACAATTACTTAAGATTTTCTTGATTGGTTTTGTGACACCTTGAATGTATGGAACTATATAACCCTTGGCATAGGTATCACCCTTGGAGTTATTTTGGTTCTTACAAACAGGTGGTCTCAGGCAATCATTGAGAAAACGTTTCGGGTAATCGTTTTGAGTTGAGGTTGTACGAAGGCTTTATAGTCTTATTACAGGCACATTATGGAAATGTTTTTACCGAGGAAACCCGACAGAACATAGCTGACGAACATACTTTTAAGCTTTTAACGAAAGCCAAGGTCTCTCATTTCGCGATGTCATTGTCGGCATAAAACTGTAGGCAAAGCAACAAAGATCTTAAGCAAAATGTATTTCCTAAAATTGCTGAAAATAATTTTTCTATAAATTTACATTCTCGTTAATTGAGTTCCCTGACTCAAAGTACTAAAACAACCTTATGTTCATCGAGTTGAGCCCCCGGCAGAAAAGGGCGTGGCAGAGGCTTAACTCGAAAAGGGCTTAACTTGGAAAATACCTACCCATATTTTGGAAAACAGACAATCGTTGTTTTTTGATGTTTCTCTGAGTGTGCATCCACACCGGGCAAGGACTCTGTTCCGAAATATCACCAACTCGAACCGACTCAGTTGGTAGCTAGAGCATTGGACTAGTATCCCAAAGGTCGCGGGTTCGATTCGCAAACTTTTCAGCCTGCCCGTGTGGATGCACACTCAGAGTAACATCACAAACATCATATTCATCTGAGTACAAAACACCAACACACACAGAAATCATCATATCTTACAATGCATTGATATCGAAGGAACTAGACAAGAGGGAAGAGCCTGGGAACGAGGTTGGGAACTAGACTCCGAAATATCACCACAAACATCATGTTCACCTGAGTACATAACACCAACACACACAGAAATCATCATATTAGAAATGAATATATGATGTAGCCGGTTAGCTGGTGTGCAGTTGGGAAATCACCATGCACTGAAAATGCTATACAGTCGAATGCCTATGCAGTAATTAAAATGTGATTAGCCACTCGAATGTTTTGCCAGTTCACTGTGCTTAGTCAGATGCCTTTCGTAGTGGTGCATTCGGCAATTACTCTACAGTTGTTGTGAATGTGATGTTTTGTAACAAATTTCTGTATTTTCCATTCTGGGCCTCTAGGAAAACAAAATGATACACACTGGAGACAGACGTTATGAATGTGACGTTTGCAAGAAAAGATTTAAAAAATCCGATAAACTGGCGGCACATAAGAGAACACACACTGGAGAGAAACCTTATGAATGTGATGTTTGTAAGAAACGATTTACAGAATCTGGCCAACTGAAAATACACAAAAGAACACACACTGGAGACAGACCTTATGAATGTGATGTTTGTAAGAAAAGATTTAAACAATGTGGTCATCTAACGACACATAAGAGAACGCACACTGGAGACAAACCCTATGAATGTGATGTTTGTAAGAAACGATTTATAGAATCTGGCCATCTTAAATCACACAAAAGAACACACACTGGAGATAAGCCTTACGAATGTGATGTTTGTAAGAAACGATTTAAACAATCGGCCCATCATAAAAAGCACAAAGGAACACATACTGGAGACAAGCCTTATGAATGTGATGTTTGTAAGAGAAGATTTACTCAATCTAACCGTCTAGCTTCTCATAAAAGAACACACACTGGAGCCAAACCTTATGAATGTGATGTTTGCAAGCAGAGATTTTCCCAGTCTTACAATCTAGCAACACATAAAAGAAAACACACTGGGAACAAACCTTACAAATGTGACGTCTGTGAGAAAAGATTTGCGGATTCAGGAAATTTAGCAGTCCACACAAGAACACATACAGGGGCTAAACATTACGGATGTGATGTTTGTTTGAAAAGGTTTAGACATTCAAATACTTTGGTGACACACAGGCGGATACACACAGGAGAAACACCATATGAATGTAATATCTGTAACAAACGATTTTCACAATCTAGCCATCTAGGAACACATATAAGGAGACACACTGGGGACAAACCTCATGAATGTCATGTCTGTAAGAAACGATTTCTACTAAAACAATATCTTAATTACCATGAAAAGCTACATTTGTTGTGCGACACTTGCCACAAAGAGATTATTGAACCCCAAGATTTGCAAGAGCATTTTCTTAAGGATACAAGCACTGGAAAGTATGTTTGCAGTAAATGTAGCAAAGAATTTCCTTATAGTTTTAAGAAATGGGTACGACATATAGCAAGGGAACATGGGAATGATGGGAAGTATCAATGCGGTTTTTGTCAAGAACTGGAATCAACAAAACCAACTGGTGTTGGATATGCTTGTTGCGCCTGTGATGCTGTGTTTGATGTTCCCAGAGGACTTGAAGAACACATGGTCACTCATGACATGATGCAGATTGAATAAGTTTCAGCTCTATATGACTTTTGTATTTTAATGACTAATGTTGATTGTACCTGGGATAAGAATAAAGTGTGGATAGGGACCTGGAGAGAGGGTTGTGGGACTATGCAAATACTGTACAGGTTTCGGAATTCAGGTTAGCAATCGGCAAATGGCAATCTGGTTGCTGACCTATGGTCATGACAACTCGGCCAAAAATTGCCGATCTGCAGTTATACTTTTCTGATGTCAGAATTCAGAGCATGCAAATGACGCATTTAAACATCGCATATTTAAACTTTGAGGTAATGGACCATTCCCCCAATTAACCAAAATTTTGATCTCAACAAGTCTAGACAAAAATTTCATCACAGTTTAAAAGAGCATCACAAAATTAGTAATATTCCAAAGTTTCGTTGCAAAATGTTGTAAAATGCGGATAATATAGCCTTGCGAAATTTGCAGTTTTCAGTCATTTTAGATTACAAACGGGAAATGGTTACCACTATTCCAAAATTTTGATCTTAACTGGCCAGGTGATCTTGATACGCGGAAAAGTACTGGCACTAGTTGTCAAATAGAAATCCATTTTATGATTAAAACAACTGAATATCTCCTGTAATATACTTTATTTCGATTCCATATTTTTGTCAGAGCTATAGTTCTCATAACGAAACATAATTACAAAATTTCAACTAGTTTCATAAAGAATAACGAAAGTTATAATTGACTGAATACAACAAAATGGATTTCTATTCGGACAACCCTTTCTGAGCGCTGATTGGTAAAATACGAACACGAGATCACCCGGAGCCTAAACAAAAATTTCATCACGGCTTGAACGAGCATCACAAAATGAGTAATAATCCAAAGTTTCGTTGCAAACGTTACAAAGTTTCGTTGTATTACGCACTGAAGTGGTAACCATTTCCCGTTTGTAATCTAAAATGACTGAAAATTGCAAACTTCGCAAGGCGGCTATATTATCCGCATTTTACAACATTTTGCAACGAAACTTTGGAATATTACTAATTTTGTGATGCTCTTTCAAGCTGTGATGAAATTTTTGTCTAGACTTGTTGAGTTCAAAATTTTGGTTAATTGGGGAATGGTCCATTGAATGCTATAATTAGCTAATTTCTTCTATACTGTTTTCCTTGGTCACTGTGAATATGTTTTTGTGGAATTGATTTGCGCTGGTTTAACTCGAGCACAGAATGACTCCATTCGGCAAGGGTTATAAAATGGGAAAAACTGGTTCCCATATAAACGGTTGGAACCATTTGAATCGATTTTTCAAGCGGAACAAATGTTGTCTATTTGAGGCCATTTTTAAGAATTCGTCATTGGGGGTGGGGGGAGGGGAGCTACAAAAAGGGGACATAATAGGTCACTAGTATATGGTGCCATGCGTTGGTCACTTTTTCGAATGGAAGCATAAAATACCGGGGTCCCACAGGGAACAAAGCTTGGCCCGCTCTTATTTTTGGTCATGATTAATGACCTCGGAGTGTAAAACAACCTGATGATACCACTTTCTGGGAACAGATAATTTTGATATGATACGCCTTTATCACATCAAAATTATCTGTTGTCACGGCAATCGGAAATTACATGGAAGTGGCCACCTAAAAAGTCTTTACAGAGTCTTTGCTACTGTTTCTTTCCAGCAAAAGAGGGCGTTCATTAAGCGGGGCACTTAAGCCCAGGGGCCAGTTGTTCAAAGCTGGGTTAGCTTAACCCTGGATTAACCTAAAATACGAAGCAAACTTCTTGACAACTTGTCTATAAATTTGAAAATATTTCTTCATAGATCTTGTCTGGATCGATAATTGTGTTTACTTCTCCGAAGTTTTGAAATAAACAGACATGTAGAAATACACAAACTAAAACAGCAGGTTAAATTATAACCCAGGGTTAGTACTAATCCACCTTTGAACAACCGACCCCAGAAAAAGGGCACTTTTTTCATTTAAAAAAACGTGGGGTGCACATGCCCCCATTGCCACCAGTTCCGCGGCCCCTGGTGAATACTACTGTCGCATTTTCAAACTTCTCTGGGGATTAACGAATCGGAAGCCAAAAGTCGCGATTGAAATACAACTACAACTGAAAAGTCGCCATTGTTGTTGTTGTGAGAATATGCTTTTTTTGTAGTTTAAAACAGTACGTGATTTAATTTTAAGCTTCTTAAATCCACGAAAAGAGTTTGAAAAAGCGATAATTATGTAATTGTTAAAAAAAAGTCATGTAATCGGCCTTTCTCACGAATGCCCAAACCGCCATTTTGGGAGTACTGTCTGTCTCGTGAAAGATTCTAGACAATTCAAACAACGTGAAAAGGTTAAGCGACTTTTAAAAGTTGTAACTGTAAATTTGCCATTATATAAACAACTACAATAACTGTAAATTTGCCATTATATAAACAACTACAATACTAAAAAGTTGCATTTCGCGGTGCGGAGACTCATAACCACTGAGCTCATAACTCATAGGTGAGTGCAATTGCAATTTATATAGATCAGTGGCTGTGATAAGTTGCCGGGCAATGCATGAATTTTCTCTCCCCCCTTTGAAAGCGACTGGGGACGAAGCAGGTTTTTTTACACGGTTCCAAGCAAGCACTGAGGGGTTCCAAGTAGGACAAGTAGGTGTATAAAATCAAAAACAGTACGTAGGTCGCAGGTACAGACTGTACCTGCGACCTACGTACTGTTTTTGACTCGTACAGATCTCTGAGCTATACTATATTACTGGAGGACCTGCTCGGCATCAACAAGTGTGAATCCAAAAACATGAGGATCTTGCGCCATTGCCATGACTACTGGTCCCTAGATTCATGGCAACTACCACTGTCCCAACCCAATATTTGAGCCCAAGTATTTTAAGATTTCGCTTGTTTTTGAAGTAAAATCGCACTGACTCTTCCACAGTACCTCATCCGTTATCCGTACGCGCGGTCGCGATAATTTGAGCTTCGCGTTCTATCGCATTCCCATTAAGCACCGCGCTCCCATTGTTTTCCACTCTATTCCCAACTGAAGCGACGAGGGACGAGGCAGGGCCTGCGGAGGAGGAGGCATAATTTTCTGTTCGACGCACAATCTCGTTCCCCGAGCCTGCGATCCTCGGGAAGGAAACGAAGGCTCTGGGATAATCCGTTGCCGGAAGCCAGGAATTCTGGCTAAGATTGAACTACGCAGAATTCCTCCCTGAAACGGATTATCCCAGAGCCTCGCGTTCCTTCCCGAGGATCGCAGGCTCGGGGAACGAGATTGTTCGATGCACAGAAAATCAAAATATAAAAGTGGAAGCATTACATGTATTAATTATTAAAACTGATCGAAGCAATCAAGTTCAAGAAGCATTCTCATGCAGAAAGATTTTTTATTGAATTTTGATTTTGAAGTGACCAGTTAGCCTTGGTATAAAACTGGTAAGATATAATTTATCTATATTAAAGCAACATGGTTGAAGATTTTGCTATAATGCTGTTGAGTCATGCCAGAATTTACCAGACCAATCCATAGATTTAATCTTATTATAAGATATATTAGTATTATCAATGTTGCTCTTTTGCCATTGACTTGTACCCTGGAGGGTATTTATTTCCGCCTCTTCTGATTGGCATTGGTAACATTCACAATATTTTATATAGTGCCTTACCCTTTACATCCCAACCTTTCCTGACCCTGACACAAGAACTGAACATTTTAAATTCCATTAATGGTTTTCGAATGATTCCCAAAGATTTCACATGTCAGTCATGTGGACTATCAAATATTGTAAAAACTGAACTCTCACGATTATTAGTTACAGATTTCCCATATGGTAAATTCGGTAAAAAACCATGATATATTTACTATAAACCATGATATTATATATTAATATTTACCCAGGGCCGTAGTGCAGTGATGTTTTCCAGGGGGAATGCGGGGGAACGCCGTCCCCCCACCTTTTTTACCGGGGGAACGGCATCCCCCTTGCCAAAATCAAACATGGGGGAACGCCGTTCCCCCTGGCAGGGATTAAATATTAGCGAAGTTCAGTGAACGCCGTTCGACACCGTCCAAATAATTTTGGCTATCACTTGTTCTACATACGTGTTATTTGCCGAAATTTCTAGCAGACTAGTACAAAATAATAGTCTAGAGTCTGATAATTGACGTCCACTTAGATAGTTCACAATCAATTGTCATCAGCACGGAGATAACGTCAGGCAGCAGCCCAGCGGGATATAATTTGAATTACCTTATGCATGGAGTTAGCAGACATGATACCTGAAAAACACGTAGCTTGCGCGCGGTAGATGTCAAAAAGCAAATAAAACCACGTTAACTTTCCAATTTTGATGATGCATTAGTGCTATGTGAGTCAACCAACTCGGCAAATAGGCAACTTTGCAAGTTAAATATGACGTTTTCACAAGTAACTAAATAAGCTTGGATCATGGGCGTACTGGAAGGAAAAAATTAGGGGGGCGGAAAGAAAATTGCCCGATTTTTAGGGATTGTGCCAGAATAGTACCGAAAATTTTTTTCCGGAAAAATTATTTTGGCGACATAATACTAATTTTAAAAAAACACAAAATTTACACAAAATTTACTTAATTTTAGACAAAATTGACAGAATTTGTCCCATTTTTTTTATTGCAAACCAAAATTGCCCGACTGTTCATCGAATATTGCCCGACTGCCTAACAAACTGGGGGAGCTACCGCCCGTACGCCTATGGCTTGGATAATAGATATCCTTGAATCTTTCCCATTCATGTTAATGTTCTTATTGAATCATTTTATGTTCCCATTGATGATTTTAATGTTTAATTTCGCGATTGCGTGAAAGACTATACTACTTTATAAAAATCAAGCCTAAGCCAGAAATTGTAAAATAGGTTGTTGACCATTGTAGTTAGTAAGAGATATGATTTCTAAAAGATCTAAAATCGTTGAATTCTTTACTGAAAAATCTGTGGAAGACTCAATTTCAGAAGTTGAAACTGGCTTCGTAGCCATCCGTTAACCATCATCCACAGCAATGTGACATATTTTGACAAGCTTGCCTATTAGACTAAAGTCACTAAATCCCCGCTTGTTTAATATTTCATGGCCAATGGCCACGCCCAATAGAATGACCATGCCCATTTGATTTTCAAGAGCGTTCCCCCTCTTCTAAAATTAGCAAAACATCGCTGCCGTAGTGGTGGGGGGGGGTGGGGTGGTGGTTAATCCCCAACCTCTTTAAAATTAACATTCGGAAAATCAGGTTGGCTATTTTTAGTTGTTAAACAGAAAATATTAATATAATTGTATTGTCAGTATAAAGTGATTTACGAAATCTTGTCATTTTAATGGTAACATTTAACAAATCGTAAATCGGTAAATGTTTTTCAGTTTATTACTTCATAAAATGAGCAAGCGTGAGCAAAGGCAATTCTCCCAGTACTGCTAATCATAGGAATGGGAAACGGCATTTCAGAGACTCTAAATTAAAATTTCTCGGGCTTGGCCCTCACTTAGCTCCCAATCAAAAAGTGATTCCTATGGCACTGCTTCTGATGTCTGTGCATAACATATGCATATTTTTGTTTGTAAGTTGCGTCTTCATTTTTCGGATAGCAAGCACCTTCGTGGCTTCGTATCAATCGTATGCCATGAAATATTCGGAAATTTTTTTCATCATTCGGAAATTTTGGCAGGCTACCCCAACTATACATGCTAGCTACAGCCCTGTATTTACCATCAATGGTATTTTCCTGGTAAATATTAACGCCCAATGCGCCCTGAGATTGACAAGTGGGTAACGGACAATGCGCCCACATGCGCCCTCAAATGACACCTCAACTTGCGGGCATGATATTTGAGCACGTGTTTATCGGGTTGCCTAGCAACGGATACGAAAATAGAACGTGAAATTCCATAGGCAGCCCACTAAACGACTGAATTTAAATTAAAACTACAATGAAATTATAAAATTTAACGAAAATAATCACAAATTAGCGAAATATATTGCAAAATGTAGCTTATATTATGGTGGCTCCCTACAGTTAGTACAGTTTAAATATGATTTATATAGTTCAGACTTCATCCTCGCGACCTGCGCGTGGAATCGTCGTGTTTACTGTTCGGCAAAAATATTGAAACAAGCCGCGGGAAGTTTTTTGGCGTTTTTATCTACAAAGAAAGCTCCAGTTTTTCATTATAATCCTAATTTTTTTCTGAATTCGAACAGTACGTATGTTATTAACTAGTTTAGCCAATGTTTTAGTGTGTTTTTACGAGGGGTGTATCACTCAAAAAAAGCGTACGAGATTTGGGGATTTTCAAAATCCCTCAGGGATTTTTAGGGATTTTCACGGATTTTTAGGGATTTTCGAGGGATTTCAAATAAAAAAAATCCCAGAAAAAAATCAACAACTTCACAAAAACTTTACTTTTACTTTAGTTTTGTACCATTATTAACACATTAGACAGCTAGACTAACATAGCGATGACTGAAAATACCAAAAATAACAAAGAATGTAAAAGTTTAAATCTGACTGAACAGTAACACTCACCTAAACGTTAGAGGATGTATCACTCCAAAAAGACCTGACCTATTCCTAGAATGCTAATTATTAAGTAAAAAGTAATAATAATAATAGTCGTCGGCAGTAATAATAGTCGACAGTATAGCTCCTGCCAAATAATGTAAACTTTATTATTTTGTTAATGTAACTTTTGAAGATACACTATAGAATATCAAAGATTCTATTGTTAACAAAAACGTCTTTGCCATATATTTGTACCTAAAATAACCAATCGTGGCACAGGCATGCACAACAAACAAGTGAACTTATTACTTTAATTAAAATCAAAGGTTATTTTTGAGTGCCAGTTGGGTAAAACCTTCCGGACCACCTCTACAGGAATAGAAAACGAAAACTCAGGATTTTCTTGCAAGGAGGAGTCGTCAATACTTCCAACATAATGCTTCATGGATAAATAACCAGGAGTAAAAACGTTTTCGATTGGTTTAAAAGTTATTAAACCTCCGCTGGTATTGTTTCCAGAAACAGCTCGGGTTCCTTGAAACCAGTTTGCCAGTACACCAATGTTCTTATGCGAATCCTTTGTGAGATCTACATAGTCTGACGAGTATTGTCTTTCTTTCTTGCTGCCAGTAAGGTAGGAAAACTGGATAACTCTGCCAACTAGACACTTTTCACAGTCTACTCTTGAAAAGAAACAAAGATCTCCACATCGCACTGATTTCTGTGGTCCTGTTTCTCTACCTGTGTTCGAAAAGATGTGACTTGGCTGCTCATCACGTACACGCAACAAGCGGTCGTTCGAAAGTTGAAAGTTTTCTTGTAAAAGATACAATCCCGTGGTTTTTCTGATGTATGTACCGTTATAGGAGAAAAAAGGAAACTTGTGATTTGATCCATCCTTTTTATCCAATTTGAAAGATTTCGCTGACGTTTCAATGCTCTGTGCCTGTGGATTTACGATCTTTTCGTAGCAAGGCAGTCCAGAGTTTGATGCCTTTCTTAATCGGATTTGGGAAAGATCTTCACAAATTGTTACAACTTGTTCCCGTGGCATTGGTAAGTCTCGCTCTTGAGTTGTTGTTGTTGTAGCGTCTGATGTAGTCTCTGTTTGTAAAACAGTAATTTCGCAATTTTCATCGTCGTTCACAATTGCTTCTTGAACAATGTTGTCAATGTCCTTCACAATTTTGCTATCCTCGTAGGAAGCCAACTTCATTCCACAAGCCGAACAGAGAGCTATTGCATTGTTCTTTGCTTTAAGAATTTCTTTTGTTACATCATTGATATCTGGAACAGCAAATGTGTCAGTATGCTCGGCTTTGCTTTGCAGTAGATGCTCTTAAGTCTGGGGAAAACAATGTTATCGTCCGTCTCTGCTGAAGTCAGAAACTGCAATTTGTGAATTTTCTCCAGAATCCCTTTCAATGAGAAATTGACGATTGTGGAAAAGGTCGGTGTCATTGACCTTAGCAGCCTGAAAAGTTGCTCGCAGCCTTGTGATCCAGACAACCAGATTCGTAGTGCCTCTTCAGGAAAATCTCTTCGGATAACATTGTAAACGAGGTTTATCATCATATGCCCATTCAGTTCAACGCGAGGTTCAACGCATAAGTAGGCATTATTTGTCACGAAATAATCGCTTTCGGTCAAACCCTTTTCTGACAACCAGCACCTCCAGATTCTCAGAAAGAAAATCGAGTTCCACATAAGGTAAAGCCTTTTAAGTGGCGATAGTGATTTATCAAAGAACGCGTCTCGGATATTCCGCATTAACTGTAAGTAGATAACCGTACCGGATGTTTTAACAGTCGATTAGTCGAATGCATTTCTTTCAAACAATTCTCAACGCATGGATGGACGAGAAGGCCAATGCTGGAATAATTTTGTTTGTCCTTATTGTCAATTGATCTTTGGGTTAGTCCATGGCTTGACTTTGGAAACTTTTTAAGTACTTCTACAAGATGAGCTCTACAAGCTAATTCCGACCCGAAAGATAAGATGTTGGATGGTATTAGCAATCGAGTCCTCAATTTAGCCAGAAGGTGTATAGTGTCCTGGGAACACAAACCACTTGATTTCATTGACGGCATCATGTAGAACTACCACTCTGAGGGGACGTTAGACGTTTGACATGTTTTGAACAAATTAGTCCTGCAAACCATTGCCTTTAAAAATGGTCCTGCACCATCTGCTCCACTAGATACAACGAAAATATTTCGTTTACGTAACTCAGTCTCAATTTTTTTCCACCGCTCCTCGACCACTTTATGGTTATACTTAGAGTCGGTCCCAAGCACAAATAGAACAAACGATGGTGCATCTGAACTAACTGGTTGTGCTACTATGCAGTGAGCATAGGAAACTGTTGTTTTTGTATTGTACACGGTTTCTAACTCTTCAAATGTATGCAGTACAAATTCTTCAACACAAGGAATTCCATCTTTCAGGGGCAAACAGAACCCGACAAATCTGTCAGTTACAGGATCGTACTCTACCTTGTTTATAATTCTTGTATCGTCCAGGTGGATATGAACATACTTCGGCGCTTTCCATTCTTTTAAATGGTTTGCAAGCTCGTCGAAACGGAATTCACCTTCTTTTATCTTTTTCTTGCATGCAATGGTTCTGTGCAATGTTGCAACAGCCGGTAAACCGCAGCCAATATTTACTTGGACCATTTCGTAAGCGGCTCGTCCTACTAGGCAAAACAAAGATGTTGCAAACTTCTTAATTGTTTCATCATGTCGATGGCCTTTGCTAGATTCCTTCATGCTATTTCGTTCAGCGTTTTCAAAAATCTTTCTTAAAATAGGCCTCACAGACGCACTTTTCTTATTACCACACAGTGTGTTAATGTTCTCTTTAATCTGATCATTTTGATCTACAAAATCTGAAATCGTATTTTCAAAATAGTCTGTAATTTTTCGTTGACCAGGCAAAGCTGACGCATTCATTAAAGCCCGCTGTTTTCGGTAATCTCTACAGACCCAGCGGGCTGTTGCAAGTTTTTTGCACTCTCCTACAAAGGAAAATAATAGTTGACAAATTTGGACAACAACATTGTCAATGTCAATGACGCTAATAAACGCAAAATATATTACACGGTTTAGAATATAATGTTTACTTTTTCTGAGATTTCTCCTTCCTTGTCACTGTGGTTGAGGACTTCATCTATACCTAAAAAACAAGTAGTTTCACTTATATCGCGAGTGACATATTATATATAGGAAGAAATAGAAAAAGACCCCAGTTGGATAAAAAACACATTTATTTGGTCACAATTTCATTAGACCTCATCATCAATTCTCATCATTTCATATACCTGAGTCATCTTCATTGTGAGTAGAAACAATCTCTCCAAGAAAAGAATCAATTTTTGCAACTTTCTGGGGTATGGGACTTCTATTAGGATTTAGCCAGCATCGTTTTGTGACATGTCTCTGTGCATTAGATATGGAAACAGCTCCCTTATTCGTCGTTGGTATGCAATTTTTACTTGACAAACTTTGCAAACATAGTGACAATCTCTTGAATCTTTCAATTCCTAAACGGTAACAATATTTTACATAATTATGTGTTAGCCTCATAACGGCCATTATACTTGTAACCAGAGTAGTTCAGCTTTAATTAAAAAACTTGTTTTAAAATGCTTATTAATTTTGTAACGATATTGGGAATGTTACTAATTGAAGGAATATGCATATACATATACATTCCGGCGACAGTGAGTGAGGCAGAGCAGACACCACCATAGCCCATAAGTTCTAACAAGCTCAGAATGCTTCTGTTTAATTAAAATAAAGATATGAAAAAAGAACACTTACTGTAATCTTGAAACTATCAACTGGTTTTAAACCAACTTGGGGCAATTTTTCCTTAGCTTCCGGTTGATTATGAATCCAGTTAAGCATCCGTTTATGTATTTCGCTGACACTCAGTGGTGGGCAGGAGCTTGTGGGTTTTGTCATTGTGATTTTCTTCGCAGAATCTTTTGGGATTTTTTTAGATGACCTTTCTGACTTAAGTTTCTCCACAGCATCAAGAAATTTTGTTAACACTGGCTATAAAATTTATGAACATACATGTTGAAAAAATTGGGCTGCATGCAGTACTTAATCTGAAAACCATTTACGTTTATTTTATTATCTCTTTTTTTTCTCGAAATTAAATAACAAAATCATTCAATAGTTTTGATTTTGAAAATTTGGCATACATTTTTGAAGAAAAAAATCAATACCATTGTTGTCATAGTAAGAGCAATATTTTTGATAAATAATAACTCTTCGCTGTACATTTAAAAGCAGAGAGCTACCTTGTGTTATGTATTCTCATCAATTACGTAGGAAAAAAAGAAAGAGATAATATATAGCAAGTCCCCAGGCACAGTGCGTTCCAGTGGGTTTTTTCTCGTTTTTCCGCGTATAACATTGATAAAAAATATATATAAAAATATACGTACCTCAAGACCAGGTAGAAGCATAACTTTTTCTGGACACTTGCTGAAAATTCCAAACATTGCATCTTTCTCTTCAACAATGTCTGCCATTGTTTTGACAAACGAAAACATTTTTTCAATCTCGTCTTTGCTTTTTAGTTTAAGAACCGAATCTATTGTCTCATAGCCGCTGAATTTTATTATGTTTTTTAGATAAGTTCCTTTTGAAGGAAACATATTCCAAATTTCATCAGGAATAGCATCTGTAGTTTTTTTAGGATCTGTAGAATCAATTTCAAAAACCTCGTCAACCTCCATTTTTAACGCAATAGTTTTGGCGCGAAATTAGTGCATAACCTTACATGAAGTAGTTGGAATACTTAGGATTTTTAGCGATTTTTATTGATTTGCAGGGATTTTCAGAGATTTTTCGAGATTTTTAAAGATTTGAGGGATTTTGAGGGATTTTTCGAGATTTTTAAAGATTTTTCGAGATTTGGGGGATTCTTAAGGATTTTTAGGGATTTTTTTGAGGGGTGTACGAGATTTTTTGAGTGATACACCCCTCGTGTTTTTACGTATTTACGTTCAGTATTGTCTTTCATATTGCTCAAAATTTTCAACTTGTTGTGTTGCAAACTGTCAAACTGAAATGATACTGTCTTCTATAACTCTTGAACAGTAGTGAACTGTCGCCGAAACTTATGTAAGTTCTATCAATCAATTCAATTCACAGGTATCGTTTTATCTGCTAAATCAAATAAAACAGTTATGCACCTATCAATGTTTTCCCCCTGGGGGGGGGGGGGGTGCGGGCAACCCACGGGAATTTTGACATTTTTCAAATTTTGTTGTCAAAATCCCCACTGTTGGGCAAGGAATGGCTGTCAAAATTCCCCACTATATTCCTAAGATAACAAGGCACACACATGTTTTCTAATGCGAACATACAGTCTATACTGGTTTAAACTTGGTAAAAATTGAGACACTGTGTATAAAAGGCTATAAAATAGGAGGTCGGGAATCTTCGAGTTAAGCCCTTCGAGTTAAGCCCCTCGAGTTAAGCCCTTTTCGAGTTAAGCCTCGACCACGCCCTGTCTTGCCATGACCACGCCCTTTTTCAAAAAGGGCTTAACTCGAAGAACGAAACACGATTTGGGTTATTCGAGTTAAGCCCCGGGGCTTAACTCGAAGTTTGACAAAAAAGTTGTTGCTCGAGTTAAGCCCCGACTTTTGAAGTATGTCAACGAGTGCAATATTAAATTGTCAAATTTTCAATACAAAAAAGCCAAAGCACAGAAATTTTCCCAAAAAGAACTTATATATCGCTAATGTAATACGATTATCAAAAACAAACACAACTATTATCGTATTTTAGGTATACTTTAGGTTTTTCATATTAAATTAATATTAAATTTAACAACAGGTATAAATTACTTTTAGTGGATCGTTTATCCACAACAAAACAACAAAACAATATTTTAATTATAAAGTAGATAGAATCTTAACTCGTTCCTTTTGTTTCAATGTGCACAATATCGACAAATTAACAGTTTTACTGTAACAAAAAAGGTACAACCTTCTCCCATCACCTTGAACAAAACTAATCTATTAAGGCTATTTTCCACTAGGCGGAATTTTCCGCGCGGAGCGGAATTTTTCTTTGTCTTGTGATTTCTCGGGTGGAACTAATTAGAAAAGACAAAGAGAAATTCCGCTCCGCGCGGAAAATTCCGCCTAGTGAAAAACGGCCTTTAAGAAAATGATCGAAAATGACAGCACGTAAAAACTAAAGAAAATAGGAGGAAAGGGAAGGAATTTCGGTATAGAATGATCTGTCTTTGACAACTTGCGCCCAGAGACTCACGCCTAGCCAAATGGTTATGAATCACGAATGGTTTCATTTGGGTAAACAAATTATCACGGGGATAAATTGTTACATTTGAGTAAAATACCCAAATGTAACAATTTATCCCCGTAATAATGGCGCTACGTCACCATTTCGTTTATAAAATTACTAATCGCTCAGGAAATATTCCCTTTTTAATAATACAAGTCAACGTAGCGCCATTATTACGGGGATAAATTGTTACATTTGGGTATTTTACTCAAATATAACAATTTCTCCCCGTGATAATTTGTTTACCCAAATGTAACCATTCGTGATTCGTAACCATTTGGCTAATAAAATTACTGTACATGTGCGTATGAGGCGCGAGTCTCTGGGCGCAAGTTGTCAAAGACAGATCATTCTATACCGAAATTCCTTCCCTTTCCTCCCTTTTTCTTTAGTTTTTACGTGCTATCATTTTCGATCATGTTCTTAATAGATGTTCTGTTACAGTAAAACTGTTAATTTGTCGATATTGTGCACATTGAAACAAAAGGAACGAGTTAGGATTCTATCTACTTTATAATTAAAATATTGTTTTGTTGTTTTGTTGTGGATAAACGATCCACTAAAAGTAATTTATACCTGTTGTTAAATTTAATATTAAGTTAATATGAAAAACCTAAAGTATACCTAAAATACGATAATAGTTGTGTTTGTTTTTGATAATCGTATTACATTAGCGATATATAAGTTCTTTTTGGGAAAATTTCTGTGCTTTGGCTTTTTTGTATTGAAAATTTGACAATTTAATTTTGCACTCGTTGACATACTTCAAAAGTCGGGGCTTAACTCGAGCAACAACTTTTTTGTCAAACTTCGAGTTAAGCCCCGGGGCTTAACTCGAATAACCCAAATCGTGTTTCGTTCTTGGAGTTAAGCCCTTTTTGAAAAAGGGCGTGGTCATGGCAAAACAGGGCGTGGTCGGGGCTTAACTCGAAAAGGGCTTAACTCGAGGGGCTTAACTCGAAGGGCTTAACTCGAAGATTCCCGACCTCATAAAATACCTTTTTCGATGAAACTTGATCGTGCTTCTCCGCCATACTTGTTACCAGGCCTTTCAATGTCAAAACCGCGCAAACTTTCAAGATGGCGGATGTCAAAATTTCCCGACTATGGGAGTTGATGCATAGGTCAAATTCCCCTCACTAGGGCTTCATAGTGTGGTCAAAGTCCCCTGGGTCGCCCGCACCCCCCCCCCCCAGGGGGAAAACAATGATAGGTGCATTATGAGTTGTTTTATATGAAAAGTTAAACTTGTAGTTCGATGTTTTGAAAAGTTTTCACACCGATTTTAACAACAAAAACAAATGTAAACTAACACTGGATTTAATACAATGCGTATAATGGTGTTTTTTTATTAGTATTTTCAAGATTAATATTTTATTTTCATGTCAAACAAAATATAAATCGCACCACAGAATAGGAAGTTATACCATAGGCAGCCCAAAACGGCGTATAGAATGCACCAAAAATGCTTCCAAATGTCAATTTGCATTAAGCTCGCCCCATTCCTTTGTCATTTGTCGCGCGCCGCAAGCACTCAATTTGAAAAGCAGTGTTGATATATATAGATTATACCTAAGGTTGGCAACTATATCTCAACTGACGAATATACGACTTCGGCAAAACGCAAAATACTTCGTATACGTAAATAAAACATGATAAAAAATTATACCACATTGAACTCTGATATTTTTTCTACATACCCGCATATAAATTTTGTTTTCAAGACTGCAAGAAAGATGAAAAATTTGCACAAACGTTTCATGGTCTGATGAAAATTTTGATGTGACTATGCGGGATGCCAGAGGTTATTTCATTCGTCATATTTTTAAAAAAATTATGTGATTCAATTGGTTGAAAAAATAAACAGTTCGTGACGTATTTATAGTAAAAATTTGGTTTCAGGGGGGTTGAACTACAACAGGAAGACTGCTAAAATACAAGAGCGATTTTTTTTCGAATATGAAATGGCGGATTTTAAAAACTTTTTACATCCATCTATAACTTTTATCTACAGCAAAACAACCAGGTAACTTTTAGCTACATGTACACGAAATGTCATGAAATTCTGAGCAATAATGGCGAAGAAAATGTGCTATAAACAAGACGGCGATATGCGAACACGCTTCGCTGTGAACCTTGCTCGACAAAGTGTATATAGGTGAATTTATTTAAAGCGTTTTAATTTAACTTGGTTCAATAGGTTGGATAAATGGTTGGATATGTGTATTTCACAAAATAGGCTGCAATTTGTAAGAGTGCTAGCATTATTTTTTTCCCCAGCATGGAATTTTGCATTTATATATAAAACAGCTTGTATCAAAGTTCTGAAAGTTTAATATGTATTCTATAATAAAAGCCTAAACATCTCCCTAGTTTAAACTTTAAAGTAAAAGTTAGTTTTTAACAAAAACTAGTGACTGTATATAACTATTACTGTGAATACTGTCTTTACACTGATAATAAATAAAACAGGGTAAAATGTAAATTTGTTTTGATATAAAAACAGTTTTATAGTGATATAAAAACAGGTTTACAGAATGGGCGTTGTGAAAACCCGGAATGCCGGAATATCACGGAATATGGCGGAATATCACGGAATATGGCGGAATATCACGGAATATGGCGGAATATCACGACATTTTCCCGGAATATACCGGAACATCACAATATTTTCCGATGGTAGCCATGCGACTGTTTATAAACATGGGCGTCTGACAACATATTTTATTACAAAAGTGATGGATCTTTCCCATGTTGACGGTATAAGTAACAAACAATGACTCTATACTGGAAGTTTATATCGGTTGTTTATATCATTATTACGAGTGTTCACCAAAAATTTCGAATCAATATGATTAATTCCTCTTGAGTTACAGCACCTTGAAGGCTCTTGAAAAACAAAAGTGCTGACGTCAGCATTATTTTCGAACTGTGTCATACACAAAATTTAGTTAAAATTGACCATTTTATACCACCAAGCATTTATTCAAAAATCAAATTCTAAAATAAAGGCAAGTTTGAGCCAGTTGTTTATATCAGGTAAGAAGTCCCAAGGGCCAAGGTAGATGTGAAATAGTCTAACATAATAATAGTCTTTTTGTGTGATACGCAAATCAGTCTTAATGATTGCAGAGTTTTTTGTTGACACTCTATTACATCAGCCACTTGTCGTGCCAGCGACAACTAACGACCAAATGGAAACTAGGCTTAACACAGTTCTGAAGGCGTTCGAAAATAATGCTGACGTCAGCACTTTTATTTTTCAAGACGCCCCAAAGTTTCAAACTTACCGTCCCAAAGTTTCACCCACCGTTGCGACGCAGGCTATAACTCACGAGGAATTAATCATATTGATTCAAAATTTTTAGTGAACACGCGTAATAATGATACAAACAACATATAAAACTTCCAGTATAGAGTTATTATTTGTTGCTTACCGTCAAAATCCATCACTTTTGTAATAAAATATGTTGTCAGACGTCCATGTTTATAAACAGTCGCATGGCTACCATTGGAAAATATTGTGATGTTCCGGTATATTCCGGGAAAATGTCGTGATATTCCGGCATATTCCGTGATATTCCGCCATATTCCGTGATATTCCGCCATATTCCGTGATATTCCGCCATATTCCGTGATATTCCGGCATTCCGGGTTTTCACAACGCCCTTACAGAATTCACTTCGAAATATTCTTGCTATATAGCTATTTAAAATTATAACTAGAAATCCAGTACAAACACCTATTTAATACTGAACACTTGATTACTAGGAAAACATAAATGATCCAACCTATTGTTCCAAGCTACAGTATTAAAAACGCTATAAAATAAGTTCATACCTATAACTTTTCTGAGGTTCACAGCGAAGCGTGTTCGCATATCGCCGTCTTGTTTATAGCACATTTTCTTCGCCATTATTGCTCAGAATTTCATGACATTTCGTGTACATGTAGCTAAAAGTTACCTGGTTGTTTTGCTATAGATAAAAGTTATGGATGGATGTAAAAAGTTTTTAAAATCCGCCATTTCATCTTCGAAAAAAAATCGCTCTTGTATTTTAGCAGTCTTCCTGTTGTAGTTCAACCCTCCCTGAAACCAAATTTTTACTATAAATACGTCACAAACTGTTTATTTTTTCAACCAATTGAATCACATAATTTTTTTAAAAATATGACGAATGAAATAACCTCTGGCATCCCGCATAGTCACATCAAAATTTTCATCAGACCATGAAACGTTTGTGCAAATTTTTCATCTTTCTTGCAGTCTTGAAAACAAAATTTATATGCGGGTATGTAGAAAAAATATCAGAGTTCAATGTGGTATAATTTTTTATCATGTTTTATTTACGTATACGAAGTATTTTGCGTTTTGCCAAAGTGGTATATTCGTCAGTTGAGATGTAGTTGCCAACCTTAGGTATAATCTATATATACTGTATCAACACTGCTTTTCAAATTGAGTGCTTGCGGCGCGCGACAAATGACAAAGGAATGGGGCGAGCTTAATGCAAATTGACATTTGGAAGCATTTTTGGTGCATTCTACACGCCGTTTTGGGCTGCCTATGGTTATACCAGAAGCATAACTCTAGTCGTTTCCCTTATTGTTTGACGTCCACGAAAATTTTAACTCGCTCACGTCAGGCCACGCCATCCTGGCTAGTACAGCCGGAAGTTTTTATCAGGATTTGGTAGGTACAAAGTGCCGGTTGTACTAGCCAGGATGGCGTGATTGATGACGAATCGCTTGTAAAAACGCGGACAAATATTTGCTCGAGTTACGCTTCTGGTATAACTTCCTATTCTGTTATCACACGCTACAATTTACACGCATGCGCAGATTGTGCTCATGTCGAGTCGATTTTTTAACATGCTGGCCACGCCGATTTTAGCGATGATTTTCTCGTGTTTTCTTCGGTGAACTTTTTTTAAACTTTGTATTTTTGTTATACAAGACGAGTGGTACAACGTATCCAAATATTAAGAAATTCTACAAATAACTTTTTCTGTAACCGTCATTCACGAATATCTCAGAAAAATTCACCGAAGGAAAATATAGATATTGTCAATTTATTGTGAAATTAGACAATAAAAGTGCAAAAGATTAAACATCATGGTTGCCATGGCAACACGAACACTGTTTTAATTTGTTCATAAATGGACAGCACACAGCTTCTGAACTTTCCTGGAAATGATCATAAACCTTGTGGCAAATCATGTCAGCCATATGATATGTCACGTGCATGGAGTGACTTTATATCTGATAAAACTCATTTTCATTAGTATTCTTTAAATAATTGTTCATCCTAATTAGTATGATTATATAATATAAATTCGGTTCAAAGCGAACGTTACTGAAAATACCTAGAATTTTAGAGAACTGTAGGGAGCCACCATATTAGTTCGCCGATAGGTCAATCGAGTGGAGATTTAAATTAATATAAGCTACATTTTGCAATATATTTCGCTAATTTGTGATTATTTTCGTTAAATTTTATAATTTCATTGTAGTTTTAATTTGAATTCAGTCATTTAGTGGGCTGCCTATGGTTTTGGGCCAAATTTTTCTGTGAACCTTGCGCGAGATTTTCAGCCAAAAAGATGAGGATTTCTCCAAACTTTATTAAAAATAGAAGTCGGAAATCACAAGAAAGATGAACACGGAACACAAGTGAGCAGATACGATTTTTTAAAGGGTATTTTTGAGTAGAAATATGCGATCAAACACTCACAAAATTCGACTTCATTATTGTTGGTTGAATCTAGTTTAAAGTTATCTTTTTAGACGAACTGTTTATGCAAATTTGGGCACAATTTCGACTGTTTTCGTGACCCCATTGTTGGTCTTCTTGTTCAAGTTGTTATTTTAGCTAAAGTATGTTTCAAACGACACCAGATTGTGCATACGTGACCTTTTTTGACCTTTTTGGCAAGAATACTTCGAGTATTAAATTACACTAAATAAGTAGGATATTCCAAAGTCACTGTTATATCTATTTTCATCAATTTAGTCTTAAAATGACAACTCGTTTCAGACATATTGTGGTTTAAAATAAGTGTATTGAATAAACGCCGGCTTGCTTGCCGTGTGCGAATTCTCAAAAAGTCCGCACTTGAGTTGTAAAGCTTTCAAAATGCTTTTTTACTGGTTTTTATATCCCCTATAAAACTTTAAATCGATAAAGCAGATAATAATGTTGATGAAACATCATTTTCCAGTAACTACACACAGAGGCGAGCCAGGCCGGGGGCCCCGGCCCCCCCCCCCTGGCAAAATTTTGGGGGCCCCTCTGATAGAATGTATTGTGTAAAAAAGGGAATCCTTGATTATATAGCTTCATGCTGTCAATAATACTAATATTCTGTAGAATATATGCTTTGCTGCGCATCAGTGTGAAACCTACTGTAAAATCTTGTTCGCTTATTTGCGGCACACAGCTTGAAACATATACGTTTTCTAACCTTAATTATTTCAATATGTATTAAATGTGGGTTAGATGAAGTTTAACCCAATCTGGTTTTTTTACCAGTGAATGTTTAACGCGGGCTTGGTGAAAAATCACATGTGTCGACAATTAATTTTACCCAGCACTGCACAGAATGTCTTGCGCGAACTTTGCGTCTCGCATGGGCGTCAATCCTGGGGGGATTGGAGGGAAGCGTACACTTTGGCAAATCATTCCAAACTGAAACGGCAGAATAGGTAATACTTTTCTTCATAAAATTAGTTTTTGGTTTCTTTAAAACAAAATTGTTGTTGCGTAAATTATGATTTGAGTTGTTTTTCATTTCATATTTACCAATCATTGATTGTGGCAGTTTAATATTATTTTTAACGTTGTATGCAAACATTGCTTTCTTTTTTCGTAACTACTGCCAGTGATTACTCGTGCCGCTCTGTTTTGTAACTTTTTCAGGGTTTTTTTAATAAATAATCCGTGCATTCATCCCACACAAGGCTGCAATAATCAAAATGGGACAAAACTATTGCATCATAGACTTTAATTAATGTAGAAGTAGATACATATTCTTTAATTCGACGTAGGATACCTATGCCCTTAAAAATCTATGCCCGTAGGATACCTATGCCCTTCGTGATATTATCGATCTGTGTGTTCTATGTTAAATGATCGTCAATTACAAAGCATACCACCGGACCTTCCTAATTTTGAGTACTAGTCCGTCTCGCCCCCACTTTTTGGGATGGATTGACGACCTTGGCGTCTCGAGTCACTGGCGGTTTGGCCCCACCTGGGTTTTTGCTGCCCCCCCCCTGACCAAAAATCCTGGCTACGCCTCTGACTACACATTGAATCAGAAGAAAAAGTTATCAAAATAGGTCGCGACGATTGTTTGGCAAAATGTCGCTTCTCTCTGAAATGGCTTCCTTTGCGAGAAGCCATGAAATTGAAGTCCTAACAAAAACTAACCTTAGCAGTTCCTTTTGGGCCCATTGCTCACTTATTTATCATGAAATCGCTTCACTAGAACATTTTTAATACTGTCTATGAAAGACTTTGTAATTTTCTGAACTAAAAGTTTATGGTTTCACTTTCGAGGTGTTTATTTTATAAAATAGCACGCGCGACAAAAGGGCCCTTTTGTGGTTTCTCACGTCTGACAAACAACCAAAGATGAAAGTCCTTATTTCACCTTTGTGAGTATATAGATAACATTTCTACACAATATTCCTTATGTGAAGGCTTATTTCAAACTAAAAAAAAGCGATTGTTTTTCAGAGCCAGACTTCAAAAGAGAACGCGTGTCTGACATTTTATAGCAGCCTACATTGGCGCGCAATATAATTTTGGCTAAAAACCGTTGCTTTTCCAACAAAAACATGAGAAAAATGAGCTAAAAGTCTTACCTGATGTATGTTTAAAATGTTTTTCTTCTTATGGTGTTTTTCAGTGCTTTGAGTAGAGAGGTTAATATCTTTTGGTTTTGTCACCACAATTTGCCTTTGAAAATGTCGGCTGTCATTGTCTGTGTTAAAAACACCTCAGAAAATTCCTATTTTCTCACAATCCCATCCTTGGTTTATATTGAAAATAAATAGATTCTAGTACCATATGTCCTTATAAATATATTTGAAGTAATTAAAAACTTGAAAGATGTACAAGCACTGTGTTTTGGCTTGCACACTTTGTTGAATTTGAACACTTAGTTACTGTTCTAATTTTCATGTTGTAAACATCTTGCCCAAAAAAGCAAAGGAGTATATTTTATAATTTTTGATCATTTTCTAATTCATATCCCAATAGATGAAAATTGGTTATAAAATAGATATGTACTAATTTAGTGAATATTTTTTTTTTTTTGTTTTTATATAAATTTATGGAGATATTGCCCGACATGAAAATAGTGACATGAAAAACAAAATGTCACTGCTTTACAAATAAAAATTCTCAGTGAAAAAACTAATTATATATATATATGTATGCAAGTTCATTTAAACTAAATTTGGTCAATCGTATATCAATAATATTTGGTTGAAAAGACCAGATTTTTTCATGCAACTGTTTCTGAGATATTGCCATTTTGGTGAAAGCACTTGAATTCAATCACGTATTCGCCATTTTGCTTGTCCACTTTGGGGGTAGAAACATTGTAACAGCTTGCGCGTTATATGTTAAACATGCTTTTTACTAATTCAGGGTATTAGTCAGAAAAACATTTTTGTCCGTTTAACGTAAATTGGGAAAGTTTTTTTGACCGATCAAAGTCCTTGTGTACGAATAAATAGTGTTTTTTTCCAACATGTTTTTCCTCAGATGCAAACAACGGTAGCTTGGTTTTGTACATTTCATTTCCGGTGAATGAACACTGAAAAATGTACCTGATGGTACTTCGTTTTGTACAGTGTGTATCAAAATAATTCGAATCCAAATTTGGCGTGTAATAACGCAGAATATATTTGACAAATTCGGTTGGTTTTTACACCATTGTTAAGTTCATTTATTTATCTTTCAAATGACATGCTGTACGCGTCATTTAGTTGGAAAATGAAGGAGTATTGCTTTGACAAAAAAAGTCCATAAAAATCACAATTTTCCGCCGATGGGAATTGGACATTTTTTCTTTCAAAGTTAGTCCCACAAGGCTTTGAAATGCTAATCATCGCTGAAAACTAAAATGCAAATTTAACCGAATTTCTTCTCGTTCAACATGTTGAAGGCATAGGAGCTTCTTGAACACGAATTTATGTAAATTTTGCTACATAACAGTTTGTTGATTAATTAAATTTGCATTATCTTTTGTTTGTACGTCTCACTTCGAATTCCCATCGGCGGAAAAATTTGATTTCTAGCAACCAGTTTTAACACACGATTTTTTGGTCATTTTTTATCTTATTGATATAAGAACGATATAATCGGAAACCTAGTAGGCTATTCTTTATTGCCATATAAAAATTATATGGTTTACTTTAGTATTTTATAAACAGCAGTCTGTCAAATTTGGATTCGAATTATTTTGATACACACTGTATATTTCATTTCCCGTGAATGAACACTGAAAAACACGGATGCACACCGATTACACAGTTTTGTTTTGTACATTTTATTTCAGTGAATACACACCCAATATGAATGAAACGCGATACATTTTGAGAAAATAGTTAATAGGAAAAAGTAAATAAAACGTTCTTTGATATAATAATATAAAATCAAACGCAATGCACTTTCTCATCAGAGAAAACGAAAACCTTCCAGTAGACCCAGTTGGGAAAGCCCCTTACCTACTTCAACTGGGAAGAGTCTGTCAAACGGACAGTATATGGGTTAGCTAACACCCTGTAATTTACCATATGGGAAATCTATAATAACCAATAATGGTTCTCAAGTTGTTATTGCAATTTGTAACACTACAGTGAGAGTTACGGAAACTTATTTGGATGGGATAAGGAATACTTATGGTAACCAATATGAGAAAAAAATGTTAGCAATCGTGTTGAGGCCTAACAATCGTGTTGAGGTTGGCCTTTCTTTCTACTGTATGTACACAGTAAGTGCAAGCGTCATTTGTGAATTTTGAAGTGAAAATATCAGTTGAAGTGAAAACAAGGGCCAATATGAATATCGATTAACAGAGTATCGGTGAATTTCCATATTCATTTGGTGCATTAGTCATCACTACTAAGATTTATTAATATTTTTGCCCTCTGGGGGGGAGGGGGGTGAGAAGGGGAATTATAAGCATGATTTCAGCACAAGTTAATTGTCGAAGTGTCTACCCCAGCCTGGGGTACCCATCCCAGAGATGCCTGATGACACATGCACAGGTTTTTAGCCAGGGTCCTAAAAGAGGGTGTCCAATTTTGGTACAACGATACATCTACAGTGAAGGGAGGGGGGGGGAGAGGGAGAGGGTTTGAGAAAACGTTCCTCTGGAAAATCTTTGAAGTTTACGTTACTTCATGTCAGTATCTGTTCCAAGCTCGTTCGAAATTTTTCAAACACACTTGGCTTCGTGAGTTTGTGCCGCTATGCTTCTTTACTTAACTATGACATTTTCATTCAGCCAGGTACACCATCAAACTGATCAACATGTCAAATGTATAATAATAATGAGAATTGAAGCTATTTCGTTTCAGATATATTAATATACTTAGGGAAATAATTGAAAATTATTTCCCTTTCCCCAGTGGCGGATCCAAATCCCCCCCATTTTGCCCCCCTTAAAAAAAATTATTAGTCGCTAAGAGCGACTAAAGGCCACACAAGCGTTTTGTCGTTATCGGAAAATGTATGGCTTATAAGTTGTCATTACTCATTAGTGAATGCGCGTATACATGAAACTGTTTTTTACAGTTTCAATATTAGTTTGTAAATCTCTGAATGGTAAAACTTGCCAATACTCCAATAATACGTTTCAAAAAAAGACAAAAAAGCTTTAGTTTTGCAGAGTTAAATTCTCAAACGTGTAAGGCAATAATAAGATGAAAGTATCACGAAATTATTTGAATAAACCACATCGCATATATTGGGGGCGAATGTCCTAAAGAGGGGCGATATTCCTAGGGTATTCGCCCCACTCCCCTGGGAGGCGATATTCCTAGGATATTCGCCCCCCGGGGGCGATATTCCTAGGAATATCGCCATGTTTTGAGGGGGGGGGAATTTCCTGGGGGGGGGGCGACCTTTTTAAAAATTCTATCTTGCCCCCCCAAAATTTGAGTTTGCCCCTCAAATGCCCCCCCAAATTTGGAAGCCTGGCGCCGCCACTGCCTTTGTTACAGTGAAATACACAAATTCTTCAAGTTAACTTCTACATATACATCCAAAATCATCTCTGCACATGTGTTCAATATTTTCTGATTTAAAAAAATTCAAACTGCCACGCAAAACGTCAAATTCACTTTTGAAAACCCACCCACCCACTCAAAACGTCAAAATGACGTTTTGCGTGGCAATTTGAGTATGGATGTCGCCCCTTACTGCATAGAGAAAGTGGTTATTACCCATTTTTTGCACGGTGTACGCGACTAAATTACTTATATTCTTTTATACAAACAGCCCTTTTAGCCTGTTTTCCGCTTCAGCTGTATCGTAACCTACCGTAGCATTTTTTTGTGTCGAAGTCATTAGTTCCACACCATCGCTCAGGAAACAAAGAAATACGCTACGTTTCGGTACGATACGCGTTTGCAACGTTTTAACGTAGTTTAAGTTATGAACCATGAAAATGATGAAATAACGTAACGGTTTGAATAACTATGGCATACTAGAATGCCCAAGGGAGTACAATTTATAGTCCTTTTGCTTTAGTGTAAAAATTCTTTTGTTGATGAACATGTCTTCATTGACGTTGCAATTGTAAATTTCCATGAGAAGACGTTTCTTTATAAACTTTTTCTCAAAAAATGCACGTTTTTTCATTTCAGTTCATGCACTTACTACACAAGGCAAGTTTATCGATGTTATGGAGTACATCACAGAGTACAAATTATCAAGTACATTGGATGAAATCCACTGGAATTTCTACGAGGAAGATGCTGTAGTTAAGGTACGATGTGGCTCTGTATTTTTTATAACAGTTTAGGGGCTTCGGTGCCAGAAATTCGTGGGTTTCACTCTCGCTGTGGACTCGTGATATACTTAAGCATGTCAGAAGTTAAGACTCTCCGACCGAAAGTCGTGCTCCGGTTTCTTTCCACAGAAAATGTTGACGGGGTGGGCTGGGGTTAGTCCCTAACTGATCTTTCCACCGTATCCGTGATCAGACACGAGTCGTGTGGCTCAACCCAGAGGCACCTTTAGAAAGCCAAGCAGTTTCAATTAGCCTTTCTCACGCCGCCATTTTTGGGTGGCATTTCAGCCGAAGTCTGCGAGATAAGTCCACATAACAGCGACCTTTTATAATTTTTTGGACGAATGATGGTAAATTTGCTTTGTAAATGGTTAGTTTATTTTGAAAAATTGCTTTTCACATTGTTTTAATTGCCTGCATTGGATAATGAAAATTTGATGCCACCCAAAAATGACGGATATTCGTCATCGTGAGAAAGGCTGCTACGTAATTCAGTTTAGCTGCAAGTAGTTAGCACACTCCCACGTACTTTTATGAACAGAATCTTCGTTTTGCCCACCAGTTTTTTGAATACTGGGTGGTCACACCCGAACTCCTCTTCTTGGTGCGATCCAGTCTTACCTATTTAACTATCCTAATCAACATTTAATTTCCACTTTTTTACGATTTTAGCTTTTTCCTGCAAACACGAACTGTCGCTGTTCTCATAAGAACTTCGTGAAATCATTCTTGGCCCTATCTCTTAGAGTCGTACCTACGAACTGGGTGGGCAGGCCATGCCTGAGAATTGAAGTGTTTGGAGTTTATAAAGGTATTCTAATAGCAATGTAATCATTACTGTGACATAAGATGTGATTGATCGTGAAGATATGTTTTGATTTCAGGTATTCTTAGCGTACATGCTCGTTCCGGTACTGTGTTCAACAAAGAAGGAACTGTTGTGACCCGTCAAAGTTCTATTAAGGTTTGTTGTGTATCAGTTTTAAAGTGTTCTTCCTAGAGGTCTGGTAAAGTGCATCTGTTTAATATTGATCCAGTGTTACTACAGGAGGAAACCTAAACTAAACTAACTTTATTTATACTGGATAATTCTATCAGTCTTAAACTGTTTTCCCTAGAGGTCTGGTAAAGGGCACCTGTTACTGATCCAGTGTTACTACAGGAGAAAGCCGTATTGTTCGGGGAAAACTGCGAGGTTTAGTTGAGTAAAAGTGAAAGTACTTTTCTTACCTGCGACTGAGATTATAATCAAACGGTCCATGCACATCAATATTGAACTTAACATAAAAGTTACTGCTGTGTGTATAAATTTGCTATTCTTTATTTATAGTTGAACGGAAAAGAGGTCATCGATACACAGACTGGTTATAATATTGTCGTAGCGAGTTCCATCACTGGCGACGTAAAAACGTCAATTACATTAAACCCATCAACAGATCTTGCGCAGCTCAACAATTTTCTAAGAAATATTACAGATCATTCAGTAGTTGTTGTTGCCACACAAAACGTCAAAGAATTGTAAGTCTTTAGACTTCCGCAGCCCGCAAAAACTATACCACTTCTAAGCTGCTCTCTCTATAGGTACAGTGAGGGTCATCCCTTGTTGATTTCACAGGAGGAAACCGCAGTACCCAGAGAAGAGGGTCTTAATGGGGGTCTTTGGGTGTCAGTTGTCAGCTAAAATTTAAGCCAGTTGTCAGTTGTCAGTGCGATATATTGCAAGGTGTCAGTAGTCAGTTACTGCAAAAATGCTGACTCATCATTTTTTCATCATTTCTCAGTTGTCAGTTAGGATATTTTGTCAGTTGTCAGTCAAAAATTCAGGCAAATGTCAGTAGTCAGTTAACCCCATTCAGACCCTCAGAGAAAACCTGTGGTCAAGACCGCTGCGAGTAGCCTTTATTTGTGATTTTGTGACAGAGTTGAAATGGCCAGGCATATTGCAGGAATTGCACCTCAGACGTGAAAACGCAATGCCGATTAACACTGTATATAATATACTTCTAAAATTTCATGTCTTCTGACTCATTTAGGCCTCCAGACGAAACTTTGCTTCTTCTAGAGTCACTTGGTGCAATCAGATTACGCTACTCCGTGACATCTGAATCCTGGATACTTGTTGGATATAAAGGAAAGCAACAGGTTCACTGGATAACAGAGAAAATTGGAAAAATTGAGGAAGCTGTAAAAGTTGCAGTATTTGTACCCCTTAACAGAAGTAAGCCGGCTTGGTTTTCATTACTATTTCCATAAAGCAGTATACTATGAGTTCTAAAAGAGAGCTACTTGATTTTATTCAATAGACCTTATGCATAATGACGTCACAAGGCTTGATGCCGGCGAGGAATGCTGGTCTTAGTAGTCATCGCCTATGGTCATCGCCCGGGAAAATAAAACAATTCAAAATGGCCACTATCGAAATTTTTCCAGGTGATGACTGCTAAGACCAGCATTCCCCGCGGGCATCAAACCTTGTGAGGTCATTATGCATAAAGTCTATTACTTAATTTACTTGTAAATTATTTATTATATTTGATATCAAGATCTAGAATGTAAGTTGTCCCTTAACCGCTTCCTGGTTAAGTTCTCTTCCATTTTACAAGTAAAGAAGTGTTTTATCTGACATTTACTTAAGATAGCCTACTGGATAACTTAATATTATACATTACTTTATGGTTTCCGTATTTGGATGGCCTGATCCAAACACGCAGGAATGTTGCTAGAGTTAAGAAAAGCGTGCTTCAGTGTTACTACAAGAACTCAGTGTTACTACAGTACCCCTTCCCCCCTAAAAAAAAGCCAACTTGTGGTGTTTGCTAGTGTTGAACGGTAAAATTTCATTATCGAAATGTTTAATAGTACATGCACTAATTACCGTGTCTCCAACATCCTTGTTTTATCAACATCAAATTAACGTATATTCTATGATTAGGGAACCTAAAGCCCAAGTATGAAGAATACTTTCAGAACCCTGCAAATGAAATCACGGAACCTGGCCTGTCCCTTGAGGGACGCCACTCAGAACTGCTTTACAATACCAATTCAAGGTGTGGAATGAATAACTCTGATTGTCAAGAAAAGCTATCACTGGCCATGTGGATGAAATGTGACCTTTCAAAATACACGAAACAGACAGCAAGCTCATCACACAGAGGTAATTCATGTTCTTGGTATCGTTAATTACTGAGTGTGAACTTAGAAATAAATTCAGTCGTTATTATAATTGTATGATACACAAAGAACTATTATATAATATACAAAGTACGCCACATCATCATCGTCATCAGCACCTATAACCATTACAATTATCACCACCGCCACCAGCACATAATCATCATCGCTACCATCATCACCTACCATCATCATCACCACTACCATCATCACCTACCATTGCCATTATTACTACCATCACCACTAGTATCATCACTACCATTATCACCTACTATCATTAACCATCACCATTATTACCACCACCATCATCATCATCATCATCACTACCATCAACCATCACCATTATCACTACCATTATTACCACCATTATTATCATTACCATCAACCATCACCATTATCACTTCCATCATCACCACCATCATCATCACTATCATCAACCATCACCATTGTCACTACCATCACCATTATCACTACCATCACCAACCACCATCATCATCATCACAACCATCAATCATCACCATTATCACTACTATAACCACCACCATTATCATCATCACAACCATCAACCATCACCATTATTACTACCATCACCAACCACCATCATTATCATCACAACCATCAACCATCACCATTATTACTACCATCCATCACCACCATCATAATCACTACCATCATCATCATTATCACAACCATCAACCACCACCATTATTACTACCATCACCACTCAGCATCATTATCATCACTACCACCATCACCTACCATCATCACCACTTTCATCATCACTTACCATCATCACCTACCATCGATCATCACCTACCATCATCACCTATCATCATCATCACCATCATCTCCGCAACACCGTTACGACCATTACCATCAATCACCATGTTTGAAAGTGATCTATCTTTGTTTTTCTAGAACGTTTCGTGTTCAAGTACTACTCCAGTGGGTTTAACTTCGTCGTACCAAAACAAACCATGTACTGGAACGATGCTCGGGCGTACTGCCAAGCAATACAAGCCGACTTAGTCGTTATTCCAGACGAACACACATTGAATTTTCTTGCAGATCTTTTTGGACGGGAAGGCTCTGATGGATTTCATATAGGTTTAAGGAGACATCCCGATAATTTGCTTCTTTTTCGTTGGGTCGACGGTTCTAGTTTAGTTTTTACGCGTTGGAGAATTAACGAACCCAACAATATTGCTGAAGAATGTGCGGCGATATATGCGGGAACATATAATGATATATCGTGTGATGGCAATCCGAAACGTTTTGTCTGTCAGCAGCCAATTGAAGGTTAGCTTCGTTGTATTTTTGTTAAATTTTACTGGATATTAGTTCTAAACTGTTCTTCTCTTCTACAAAAGGAAACGTAAACTAAACTACATTATTATAATGGATAGCTCCACCATTTCTAAACTGTTCTCCCTAGAGATCCCGTAACGCTATTCCTTATCACTACAGTGTTACCTCTAGAAGAAACTGTACTCGGAAAAAGCTGTTGTGCTTAATGAGTTGCAAAAAACTTCGTTTGCTCAATTAACTTGTTTATAACTCTAAAAAAGACAATTTTTAGTTTTTGGCAAATCTACCTGTGATTGACCAAACAGGTAACTAAAAGAGGTCGGATCACGTTTCACGTGAAGAAAAATTACCACTTCATGAAAATTAGTAAATTTCGTTTAGTTTAATAAATTTCCCCCTGTAAAAATACTGCAGGAGTAAAGCATGATCTTGACTATATATACTTCTTGGAAGGAGAGTTCAGAACTGACACAGCTATTCAGAATAGATAGCGTGAATAACTGAACAATAATAGATTTAATGTGTGAATAAAGTGAATAATAACAATATACAGGACATAGTCTTAACATTTTGTAAACTCAAGACTTAAGCTGTATTCAAACATGACTTTATTTCAAAGTCATTGCCAAACCTGAAATAACTTTGAAATATTAAAAGTCGAAGTTTTACCTTGAATTTTGTTGTCTTGTTTAAATAGTTGTGTGTTTCATTTTATATTTTGCGAAATTGTCTGCTGGTTTAAAGGTAATTGTTTTAACCTTACAATAAAATTTTTTTGTTTCAGATCTCACTGGTCTCGAACCGCTGGGCATGGAGAATGATTTTATTCCTGATAGTTCAATCTCGTCCTCGTCAATATTCAACATTTATCATAACAACTACTATGCCCGACCAAACACTCAGAGAAATAATCCTCGAAGCTGGTGTGCAAGTGGAAGCGACAGAAAACCTTACTTCCAAGTGAATCTTGGTGAAATAAAGTCTGTGTGTGGTGTGGGAACTATGGGCCGTGGCTCTATTGACTCTAATTATGGCTACCCCATTTCGTACTCGGTTCAACTCAGTAATAATTCCTTTAACTGGACATTTGTGAAGGAGGACAAGAATGAAAACGTCAGTAAACATTTATCAACATTTTTATTTTAGCAACATAGTTGCACAGAGTAAGTACATACAGAGCTCTCATTTCTGTGAGAAAACCGTAAGGTAGTTTATATTGCACATACCATGTTCTTAGCAAGTGCCATAAAGAGAGGCATTCACCCACCCCTGGAACATTAAATTTCAATATGTTTTCAGTGGGGGGTACTTGCTAAGAACATGGAGGACAGAAAAGTCCCTTACGTTAAATTGTAAAACCTCTGTATGTGTTTACTCTGTGATAGCAGTTAGTGTTTATACCTTTCACCATTGAGATCAGAGTTCGAACCAGACATAATACTACAACAGTACAGTTTTTCAATGGTGGGTGTCAGCATAATGTACATTTCATCACTGAGATCAGAGTTCGAACCAAACAGTACTACAGTAGCCAACCGTTTTTCAATGGTGCACGTGGATATCAGCACAATGTACATTTCACCACTAAGATCAAAGTTTGAACCAGGCATAGTACTACAGTACAGTTTTTCCATTGTGGATGTCAGTACCATGTACATTTCACCACTAAGATCAAAGTTTGAACCAGGCATAGTACTACAGTACAGTTTTTCCATGGTAGATGTCAGTACAATGTACATTTCACCACTAAGATCAAAGTTTGAACCAGGCATAGTGCTACAGTACAGTTTTTCCATGTTAGATGTCAGTACAATGTACATTTCACCACTAAGATCAAAGTTTGAACCAGGCATAGTACTACAGTACAGTTTTTCCATGGTAGATGTCAGTACAATGTACATTTCACCACTAAGATCAAAGTTTGAACCAGGCATAGTGCTACAGTACAGTTTTTCCATGGTAGATGTCAGTACAATGTACATTTCACCACTAAGATCAAAGTTTGAACCAGGCATAGTACTACAGTACAGTTTTTCCATGGTAGATGTCAGTACAATGTACATTTCACCACTAAGATCAAAGTTTGAACCAGGCATAGTGCTACAGTACAGTTTTTCCATGGTAGATGTCAGTACAATGTACATTTCACCACTAAGATCAAAGTTTGAACCAGGCATAGTACTACAGTACAGTTTTCCATTGTGGATGTCAGTACAATGTACATTTCACCACTAAGATCAAAGTTTGAACCAGGCATAGTACTACAGTACAGTTTTTCCATGGTGGATGTTAGTACAATGTACATTTCACCACTAAGATCAGAGTTCCTGCAATATACAGTTGACATCTGAGCATAATTTGGCGCCAGTCACATGTGAGAACTGAAGAGTACTTCCAGTTTGAGTTCACGAAACATCGCAGATTTTCTTCAAGTATTCCGATTTCCTCCTGTAGTATCACTGCACAAATAAGAGATGATCCGTACTGGACCTCTAGGAGAAACAGTTTAGAACTGTTAGAGCTGTTTAATATAAATACACGTAGTTTAAGTTAGGTTTCTTCCTGTAGTATCACTGCACAAATAAGAGATAATCCGTACTGGACCTCTAGGAGAAACAGTTTAGAACTGTTAGAGCTGTTTAATATAAATACACGTAGTTTAAGTTAGGTTTCCTCCTGTAATAACGCATGAATAATTATGGATTACCCTTATTGAATTTATGAAGAGAACAGTTCAGAACTAATATAGGGTATAACTTTTATTTTTATTTTACGAACTTCCAGAAAAAGGGCCTTTGCTCGAAACATCGAATTGCTCCTTGTATTTGTCAGCTAGTTGAATTCCTACTAACGAAAGTTTTAATTTTTATTTTAAGGTATTTAAAGCGAATGAAGATAAGAATACGATGGTAATCAATCGTTTTTATCAAGCATTTCTGGCGCAGTTTGTTAAAGTGAATTTTCTCACTTGGAACAACCTGCACTTACTTTGTGCTCGAGTAGAAATATTTGCTTGTAAAGAAGGTATGATGACACTGTGCCAAATTTACTGCATACTCTATATACTGTCACTTCCTCACACTATTCTCTCGTCTTGTTTAACACTTTGCAAAATAATGGTGTGATCTAGTCACAATCCATTGACCGGAATGTTCCATTGTCTGCGGAAATCCTTGCAATTTGTTTTCACTGTTTTGACACACAAGTCTCATTTTATTATCCACGCCGTCCATCTATCATAGTTTTGACTTACAATTATTCTGCAAACTATATAAATGTTTTTATTTCAGAGAAAGAACATGAACATTCCCAAAAACGATCTCAAGATGCCGATGCGTCACTCAGTATGAAAGGTATGAAATGTACTATTTAAAACACGAGCAGCAGTGTTTTATCGGACATAAAACATGAAGCAACAGCTGAATACTTTATATAGCTGATAAAGTACGGACTGCGTGTGTTTTAAATGACTTACAGCTAATTCAAAAAAGATACTTGTGTGATGTTACTTCGAGTGTATATCCACACCGGGCAGGCCTGAAAAATATCATGCCTGGCCACGGTGGGCTAGTATTCCAAAAGTCGTAGGTTCGAATCCCACCGTGGCCAGGCATAAGTTTTCAGGCCTGCCCGGTGTGGATATGCACTCAGAGTAACATCACACAAGCATCTTATTCACCTGAGTACATTACACCAACACAGCAAATATCATAATTCAAAAAACGTTTCCTTTGCAAACCTTAAACTCTAAACCTTAAACTTTTAAACTCTAAGCGCACAAAGCTTAATTGGAGCACGAGTTTCAAGATTAATAGTCGAATATTGCAGCTTTTGTGAATGAATTGTTCTCGTAAGGAGATATTGACTATGTCTCTAAGAAATGGACCCCATATATGATTTCCGAACTGATTAAATGATGCTCTCATTATGCTTTGCATTAGAGTCTAAGGTTTAAGGTTTACTAGGTTTTCAAAGGACAACCTTTTTTGAATTAGCTGTATAAAAAACGACCTATGAGTTCATTGGCGAAGTAATTTTAAAAATTAAACTTTGAGCCGATAATATCAAAGCTAAAGTTCATGTAAATGAACATGATTTGTTATCACATATAAAACCACCTACACGGCGGTGATTTCATTTGTCTTTCATCATGAATTATTAATGAGCTATATGAAAATTCTTTCCTGTACAGAAAATCTCCCAGAAGACTGTTTGGACGTTCTTATGTCTGGTGGAACTACAGACGGCGTGTATATGATAAATCCTGGGAACGAAGGGGCTTTTTCTGTATATTGTGATCAAACAACGGACGGGGGAGGTTGGACCGTATTTCAAAGACGTATGGATGGAGCGGTCGACTTTTATCGTACTTGGGACGAGTATGCCAATGGGTTTGGAGATTTATTCCAGGAACATTGGCTTGGCAATGAAAATCTACTCAGAATAACTAACGTCTTTTACAGTGACTTACGAATTGACCTTGAAAGCTTCTCGGGTGAAACTAGCTACATTACTGTGCGTAAGTTTAAGCTGATGACTGGTAGTGAGAAAGATTATAAGTTTTCTTCTATTGGTAACAATGGGCCCATGTCACAGTTACGTAGTAAAACGTTTTCAACCAAAAACAAAGGAAGTGAAATGTCTGCTGCTCAAGCACGTCACAGTGGATGGTGGTACGTTGATGTATTAGAGTCCAATTTGAACGGGAAGTATTACGGCACAAAACAGTATGCGCATGATGGTATATTTTGGAATGCTTGGAAAGGGATCGAGACCTTGAAAGGAACTAAAATGATGTTGCGCTCTATTGGAGAAGGTATGTATGGAGACTTTGACATTATTGAATTACTACTCATGACACTGATGTGAAAAGAGTAAGTCCGCCCAGCTCTCAGCTGTGAGTTAGGATGATTAGCACACCCCCACTTACTTAATTATTTACTTATTTACTATTCTTATTGTTCCCTTTTACTCTAATCGCACACTGACTCGTGGTCGCCTTTACTTGGATTTTTGTCCCGTATTTTCTGTTCCTTTGTAATGACCATTGTCAGTCCTATGATACTTAGATTTTCTTTCTCTGCAATGACTACCACCCCTTTTCTGAAACGCTTTCCTTCATCTCTTCTTATTACAGGTCCATATTATCTCAGCCTTACTTTCTTTACCTTGTCACAATGTTTTTGATCAGCTCTCCTTCATATTATATCTTCCCATTCCAACCTTACTTTTTTCACCATCACACATCTTCTGATCTCCTCATTCTTCACCTCATGGGCGTACGGGGGGGGTGGCAGCCCCCCAGTATGTTGGGCAGTCGGGCAATATTCGCTGAACAGTCGGGCAATTTTGGTTTATTATAAAAATAAATGGGGCAAATTCTGTAAAATTTGTGGCCAATTTTGTGATGTTTCGAAAGTTTTTGTTAGGTTCCGAAAAATTTTGGTATGTCCGGAAAAATGTTTTGACCCCTAAAATGGTACACTGACTGAAATTTTTTTGGCGACGGGGGGGTCGCCAAATTCCGGAAAAAATCTTTTCGGTACTTGTCGGGCAAAATCCTGGAAAAGTCGGGAAAATTTCTTTCCGCCCCCTAAATTTTTCCTTCCGGTACGCCCATGCTTCACCTGGTCCTTGAGAAACCCCAAGATCAACCTCAACATTCATATCTTTCTCATCTGGGGCCGGTTGTTCAAAACTAGATTAGCGATAACCCTTGGTTAAAATTTAACCTGCTGTTTCAGTTTGTGTATTTCTGAAGAAATATTTCTAAATTTATAAGCAAGCTGTTGGGAAGTTTGATTTGAATTTTAGGTTAACCTAGGGTTAAGATAATCGACCTTTGAAAAACTGACCCCTGGTATTCTTCGTTTTTTGAACAGAAGCACCGTCCTCAGAGTTCTTAACATTTTTTTGTCACAAAGAACTTTCCTTCTCTTTTATAGAGCGTACTGGGCCACTAGGCATGCAAAGTTGGTTTATCACAGGGGAGCAAACAAATACAAACAGTCCACACATTTTTCATCCTGATTATAAACACTATTTTGCAAGACTGAATTACCAGAGCTACTGGAAAGTGGCAGATTTAGGTAATTTTGAAATTTTATCATGTTTTGAAAACTCGATGGAATTATGACATATAACCCGTCATAATATGACTCTGCAGTTGATGTGGAGGTGTCTTATTATTATTTGTCTTGTTTCGTATGAAAAAAACGCTTCCAATTTGACTCTATCAAACACCAGCTGTAGATTTTTGCCAGGTACTCCTTCCCCTGTAGTAACACTGGCCTGATAGGTGATATCGCTAACTGGAGTTTTCTGCACAAATAAAGGTTTTCAGTGAACATTCTAAACATAACACTTTTTGAACTTTTTCTGTGTTGGTGTAATGTACTCAGGTGAATATGATTCTTGTGATATGTTACTCTGAGTGTACATCCACACCGTGCAAGCTTGGAAAATATGCCTGGCCACAGTAGGAATAAAAAAAATCATGGTTACTAGATTACATCGATATCGAAGTAGTTCCGAAGACTCAGTTCCGAAATATCACATACTCGAACCGACCTGACCGCGTAACTCGGTTGGCAGAGGGTTAGTATTCCAAAGGTTGTGGGTTCGATTCCCACCGCGGCCAGGCATATTTTTCAAGCTTGCCTGGTGTGGATATGCACTCAGAGTAACATCACAAGCATCATAATACTTTTTGTTTGTGGAAACACCACATAAATTTATTGCTGCAAAGCTTTCGATCCAAACATTTTTAAACATTTTTAATAGGTTACTACTTAGAGATCAACCTCAACACCTTCCATCGTATCACACATTTTGCGACTCAAGGAGGGACAGATTTAAATTATGTCAAGAAGTTCTTTGTTCGACTTAAAAATAAAACTGGGTTTTGGAAAGACTATGTAGAGAATGGCCAGTTAAAGGTTTGTACGTTAAACGATAGTGAATTGTTGTAAACTGTCTCATTTAGAGTGAGCCATTAGGCTTATTTTCACCAGGCAATGATAATAGTGGTGATGGAAATAATGGTGATCACGATGGTGATAATAGTGATGGTGATAATGGTGATGTGTGATGTGTGATAAGGATGATAGTTGGCGGTTATAATGCTAAAGATGGTAGCGACGATGATGGTGATAGTGGATGATAATGATGGTTGTGGTTGTGATGATGATGTTTGTGGTAATGATGAAGATGGTGATGGTGGTGGTGATGATGATGATGGTGGTCATAATGATGATGATGATGATGATGACAGTGATAATAATGATGATGATGATGATTGTGATAATGGTAATGGTAATGTTCTCGATAATTTTATTTGTTTTAGATATTTGAAGGGAACAACGAACACACATTGGCAAACGAGTTCGACACTGTCTCAAATTGTCTGTATGATGCTGAACTTGTCAGGACAATACGACTCCATCTTGTTTCATGTAGCAGCGCAAATTGTTCATTGAGGATTGAGTTATACAGTTGCGAGGATTGTAAGTACAGTATACGGATCTGGATAGTAGACCTGGATAACACAACCGCCATTATTCACAGCTGGAAAAAAGAACCCAGCTAAAAATTACCGGACAATGCACTACATTTACACAAGAAATGTCTAAAAAGATTTCTGCACTTATAGTTTAGTTTAGATTTCCTCGTGTAGTAACACTGAATCAATAAGAGATGACTCTTACTGGACCTCAAGGAAGAACAGTTTAGAACTGATAGAGTTATCCAGTATAAATAAAGTTAGTTTAGTTTAGGTTTCCTCCTGTAGTAACACTGGATCAATAAGAGATGATCCTTACTGGACCTCTAGGAAGAACAGTTTAGAACTCGTAGAGCTATCCAGTATAAATAAAGTTAGTTCAGTTTAGGTTTCCTCCTGTAGTAATACTGGATCAATAAGAGATGATCCTTACTGGACCTCTAGACAGAACAGTTTAGAACTCATAGAGCTATCCAGTATAAATAAAGTTAGTTTAGTTTAGGTTTCTTCTGTAGTAACACTGGATCAATAAGAGATGATCCTTACTAGACCGCTAGGGAGAACAGTTTAGAACTGATAGAGCTATCGAGAATAAATAAAGTTGGTTAAAACTAAGTAAAATTTATTTCCACTCTTGTTTTCCAGCATGTAGTTCACCGTTGGGAGTTAGCAGTGGTCTACCAGATGATAGATTAACCGCATCATCATGGAAACCTGGAAAGCTCCCAATAGCTGGCCGGCTTTCCAAAGTGGCCGCCTGGTGTGCAAAGGACTTGAAAGCAGACGAGTTTCTAGAAATAAACTTCCTAGAATTAGTTAAAGTGACGTATGTCGCCACCAAGGGATATATTAACAGCGGTCTACCGTGTTTTGTCAAGAGTTATTCTATCATGTATAAGAACAGAAAAGGAAAATGGATTATGTATAAAAGAGAAAATGACAGGGTAAGTAATTGTCTGACTTGGAAACTTTACGTATTTACCCCACACAACTTTGCCTAAAACTGTCGCGTGCAACCTGCTTACAACTTGAGTTGTACTTTGTAAATCAAGCACACAACTCATCTACGACAACGTAAGTAAGTTGTGTGCTTGATTTACACAGTATAACTCAAGTTGTAAGCAGGTTGCATGCGATAGTTGTGTAAATCGACCTTAAATAATCAGTGGAATGGTGTTTGGTTCTTTTCTTTGCTCGAAGGTTTTCTCTGGGTTTACACCATAAGTCAACCCCTCTACCGTAGCTGTGTTTCGTCAATAAATATGGATCGTACAGTGCAGTCAGAGGCACACTTAGTAAGCTTTCGACTCGGCAACATCGTTTTCAATTTAGCACTCAATTGATAATGAACAGCCCCAACCTTAACCTAATGTCCTTATACTCTTTAAACTGAACTGAAAGATGTGCTTGTTATTACTTTTTATGCTGTACCTGCATGCTATTTCTTGTAGGTATTTCAAGGTAACATCAATCCAGATCTTGCCATTCGTAATAAGATTGAAAAGCCTTTCCTGGCGCTCTCTTTGAGATTTGTTGTGAAGACGTGGCATAATGATATCTGTTTAAGAACTGAGATATATGGCTGCTACCCAGGTAAGTATTTATGCCGCTCTCTGAAAATAAAGAGGTTCAGATTTGACTACCACTACCGCTCACTAGCTTATTACGCATTTGATTGGTTAATCGGGGAGAGTAAACGCATCCGATTGGTTAATGGTAGATTGGCAGCGGTCGTGGAAGTCCAAGTGTCAACCTCTGTAATAAAAATGAAGAAACCGCTTCAATCTTGTGTTTAATCTATTCTGTTTTGGTTTTTCTGAAGGTCAAAATGAAATGCAAAATTAACATTTATTTCTATTCATCCTTGATTAGATAATCCTAAATTTGTGATTTTTACCGATACTGCTATCACTGGAAGAGATTTCAACATCAAAGGTAGTTGAAATGAACAACAACAACAGCAACAACAATGACAACAATAACAGCAACAACTATGACAACAACAATGACAACGACAACGACAACGACACTTACAAAAGCGAGTAAGAATTCTTTATACAATTCCTATAACTTGTTGTTATATTTTTTTTTAGGGAAGTATCGTTATTGTGAAAATTGTGAATGCCCTGGTTGCAAGAAGAGTATCTGTCTTCGTGTGTTTGATAAAGTTCATATTCTCGCTGCTCATTTCTCGCACGACTGTTTGTATCATGACTTTGATATTCCTGTTCAGGCATCCGTCATCCCAGGAATTCATAAAGTTTATGTAAGTTACATTATCTAAATTGATTAGGGAACAGATACGAGTAGTGGACGGGTGGCAATGAAAGTGTTCCTAAAATATTCGACCAATCCTTTTGCCTCGCATTGTTGTGGAAGTGTAACCTCCATATTTGTGAATAGACCTTATGCATAATGACGTCACAAGGCTTGATGCCCGCAAGGAATGCTGGTCTTAGGAGTCATCGCCCGGGAAAATTTCGATAGTGGCCATTTTGAATTGTTTAATTTTCCCGGGCGATGACTACTAAGACCAGCATTCCTGGCGGGCATCAAGCCTTGTGACTTCTTTATGCATAAGATCTATTGGATGCTTGCTGATCCAATATTTGTAAAACGTGTTTCATTATTTAGATATCAGACAGTGACTACAGTGACTGCAGTGATACATATAATCAGCGTATGGTTGGAAGTATTGCAGTTTCAGAAGGTAAAGCATATGTCATTCTTGCCTGTGTAGCTAACAGTTTTCAGGGTTGGGGCTTGGGGCACAGAATATTACACAGAAGGCCATCTCCATTGTTTTTGCGTAAGCGCTATTCGTCATGATTCGTCACTCAGCAAGTTCCCTAAACAGAAGCAGTCAACCCCCCTGGAAATATCCATGGCTTTCTTCCACACAGCGCCAATTTGAATATTTCCAGGGGGTGACTACTTCTGTTTAGGGTACTTGCTGAGTGACGAATCATGGCGAATAGCGCTTACGCAAAAAAACACTGCAGATGGCCTTCTGTATAGTATTCTGTGGTTAGGGTTGAGGCACTGGATACCTCAATCTGTTCTTGAGTTCCAGTAAGGAACATCCATTATATGTTCACTGTTACTACCGGAGAAAACCAGAGTGCCTAAAGAAACTTTTTGGAGCCAAACTCTCCCGTGTGCATCATTAAGGGTGAAAAGTAAAGGTCACCCGTTAAATATTTTGTTGCTAACACAGTCAGAGAAACTTTGTAAATATGCACTGAGAGACAAATCAGAAGATATGTTATATATATATAGATATAGATATAGATATAGATATAGAAATCGTAAATTTTGTTGAACTAAGAGAACGGACGAATTTTACCTTCAAATATTTTTAACTTT
This sequence comes from Paramuricea clavata, assembly GCA_902702795.2. Lineage (NCBI taxonomy): Eukaryota > Metazoa > Cnidaria > Anthozoa > Malacalcyonacea > Plexauridae > Paramuricea > Paramuricea clavata. Next base: position 49,416 of record CACRXK020001572.1, read on the forward strand.
CTTACTTATATGCTTGATAGAAGATGGTATTTTACTATTAACATTAATATTTTTTTAGTATTTAGATGTAGATCATATTGGAGTGTAATTTTGTAAACCGTCATCAATTTAGTTATTCTGTTTTGAGTTTAAAAACCATTTACATACATACATCATTTTACTAGTTGGCTAGTACCAGTCAATTTTACTCCTTAATGAATGAGTTTATGAATACAAAGAGTTATTGGATGTTTTCATGCTGAATAGGTTATACCAATTGTTTGGACTTATTGCTGTCTGGCCACACAGAAAGTGGACAATATTTGATAGATCCTGATGGAAATGGGTCCGTTATGGTACGTAACACTTTAAGTATATTACGGTGATGAATCTAACATACATCTATATTGAAAACTAATCCAAGATTCCAAGGTGCTGATGCATGGGTACCGTGTGTGTTAGAGAACAACTAGGTTTTGCACACAGTACAAAACAACAAAATACAATACAAAAATGGAACAAGATTGCAACACAGTCCAACTGAAATGGAGAGCACTCTGCGTGTTCATATCACGTGTCCAGTTATAATCCCTAAATCTTTTGTTCAGGTTTACTGCGACCAAGAAAAATATGGTGGAGGTTGGACTGTATTTCAAAGACGAGTTGATGGCAGTGAGAACTTCAACCGAGACTGGGCGACCTACAAACATGGTTTTGGAGAACTTGAGCGCAATTTCTGGCTTGGAAATGAGTACATTCATCGACTGACCCGCACCAAACGGGAACTGTTGCTTGAAGTGAACTCTGAAAATGGCGATCACGCATTTGTTTTGTATAAATCATTTCAAATAAGTAATGAAGAGGATGCATATCGGGCCCACGTTTCAGAATATCAAGAATCCGTAGGTAATTGCTGTATTTATATCATTGAATTTTTCTCAGAACTTAGAACTTTTCGACCACCTGGACCAGTCCGTCAGTTAGTTGGTTAGCCAGCAAAAGGCAGGCAGGCAGGCAGGCAGGCAGGCAGGCAGGCCGCCAGACAGGTGATTACCAGCTCGAACCAACTTGACTTCGTTTCTCAGTTGGTGGAGCATTGGACTGACAAACCAAAGGTCGTGGGTTTGATCCCCACAGTGGTCAAGCAAACGATTTAGCTTCTCGGTGTGGATGCATCACACATACACACATACATACATTACAAACATACATACACACATACACACGTACATACATACACCCATACACACACATACATACATACATACATACATACGTACATACATACATACACACACACACACACACATACATCAATACATACATAGACTTATTTTAACACGCTAGCCTCAACAACTATCAGCTGGGGCTCGTAAATGAGTGAAACTTTACAATGCACAACTATATAGGAACATTACAAGGGTATTCTCTACACACAACAAGAAGACAAAAGACAGAAAAACGAGCCGGCTTCAACTCATCGTTTGGTTCAGAATCGTATATTAAGGGAGCTTATAGATGCAGTGGTTCAATATGTCAAATATCTCAAATATTTTTTCCATATTTCTATAGGTAATTGTTTGTATTATTTGAATGGCAAACCATTCACGACATACGACAGAGATAACGACGATGAGGATAGTGGTAACTGCGCTACTGACAGAGAAGGAGCTTGGTGGTTTGGAAGTTGTGGCGTTTGTCATATGAATGGAGTATATGGAGGAAATTACTTGACAAAATTAAAGTTTAATTATTGGACAGACAATCAATATCTTAACGGAGTTGAAATAAAAATACGAACGAAGGATGGTTAGTATTGTTCAATATACAGTATTTACTTCCGTCCCTTTTTGTCCTCCTAGCTGTAGTAACACTAGAACAAAAAGAGATGATTCTTACTGGACCTCTAGGGAGAATAGTTGAGAATTTATAGCGCTATCCAGTATTAAGTTTAGTTTAGGCTTCTTCCTGTACTAACAGTAAGAGACGATTTTTACTGGACCTCTAAGGAGAACAATTTAGAACTGATAGAGCTATCCAGTATAAATAAAGTTTATATTTCCTCTGCAGTAACACTGGACAAAAAAAGAGATTTTGCCTTCTTTGCCGGTCCCAGCAAGGTTGTTCCACTTTTGTTTTGTGCTAACTTCCTCTGTCGTTGTTTTACAGTCGTGACTTGCAACGAGACGTTTTGCTACTACGTGCTGAAGAAGCCACGGCATTGGTTTGCAGCGCATGAGGAGTGTCGCAGATTCCATGCAGATCTTGTGTCCATTCACGATGCAAACGAAAACGAGTGGATTGCGAATACGATACTTCGTGAACAAAATATTGATGAAGTTCACCTGGGTAGGTTGAACCATTTTGAAGACACATAACAAGATACACGCTTGTTTAAAGGCCGGTTCACACTTGCAATTTTCACTGCGATTTTTAGTGCGATTTTCTTCTTTTGACGCATGTGAACGAGTAGATGAGTTATGAATGTTCAGTTCAAGGTCAGTGAACTCTAAGGGAACTGGAACGATAACTTGGCGGCCATCTTTGAAGCCAAATTGAAGGCCGCCATGTACGTATGGAGTGGAAAATACGCCACCAAAAAGATGTCTGTTTTCGACCACTAAATAGCTGTATTTCAACAAGGAAAAAAGCTAAAAACTTACAACAATACCTCGAATTTAATACAAAACATGTTTCCAGAACGTAGAGCAGTTATAAAGTTCTTTTTTCAGGAGTCAAAGTGCGAAGTTTTTTTCGGCACGTTCAAACTTGTGTAATATTTTGAATATCAAGCTGTTACCCTGGAAGTTTTTGCTGTTAGTGGATGTAAAATACTTAGAACTATCCAGGAAACCAGGTTTGAATCTTTAAAGTTGAAGCCTTTTGATAAAAAAAGTACTTTTTCTTGCTGATTTTCGCTCAAAAACAAACTTTTGACTGAATTTCCCGCTCCTCGAAACTCTCCCCAGTCCTTTTGAAAGTTAATTTATTGCTGGCCGTGCTCGCGAGAAGCGCCATTTTGGCTTCAGGCAAGTATGGGCATGTTTATCTGCAGTTAGCGTTCCAGTGTTATTACAGTTCACTGGTTCAAGGTACA
>CACRXK020001573.1:0-52465 GCA_902702795.2 Paramuricea clavata
GCATACCTCTCTATATCGACAATTGGAGCCAGGTAACGTTGCTGGTCATCACACTGGTCAGAGGAGTAAATGGTATGGTGGATTAGAAAGGGCCTTGCCGTGTAACATAAAACAGAAGAAGTAATCTAGTGAGAACTTTTGTGAGGTTTTTGTACACAGAGCTGTCATTAAGGGCCTGTAGCTTGCCTACTTTTGTCTGAACAAAGTTCATATAAACAAAACTGTGAAGCAATAAACAAACCTTTTACTTCCTCTAGTCAGAACATCAAAATTAAAACAAAAGATTAAATGATTTCAAACAGGTCAGGCTTTGATAGGATGTTTTGTAATCTTAAGAACTCTGTAAAATACCTTCCAAAATGCAGGGAATGGCATTTCCGATTGTTTAGATTTTGGGTTGGGGGCATGCACCCAGACCCCTCTAGGAGTCTTGTGCCTTCAATGTTCAATCATTTTTCGGCCACCTACTTGTAAACTTAATGACAGCACTGCTTCAAAAGAGTAATATGCAATAATTTGTACATATGTTATAAAATAAATTATTAAAACAGATTATAAATGAATAGGTGAACAATAAGACTAGAACAATATATTACCTTAGTTGAATAATTTGTGAAAGTTTATACTAATATATACAGTAAATCACTATTACACAAAATTTTTCCCCTCAAAATGTTTCACCTCAAATATACAGGACATTGGCAGGCTCAACTTTGAGTTATCGTGGTTTGAGAGACAACAACGGCTAGAATCAGAGCACACTGACGCAGTGAATAAGTACACTATTCACATCTTAAATTGGCTGTCAACCAGGGGCATAGAAACTGGGGGGCCAATGCCCCCCAAGTTTTCAGAAGATGCAAAAAGTGCCCTTTTTCCGGTGGCAAAGTGCGTTTGCCTTTGTGAAAAATGTTGTTCAGATTGCATAATTTGTGACTTACAGATGTTGCAAAGCAATATCTGTGAGTCTTTGTTGTTATTTGAGTGTGGGGCAGTTAAACAATGAAATGACCAGCCTGCTTGGCGTGCACTCTTTGGCTGAGAATCGGGCCTTTCAGAACCAGAAATCGGGCTGGAACACGACAAATGGCAAAATTTGAAACTTTGAACAGCCATACAGTTTAACAATGTTCTCAAAACATAAGGACTGGCATTCTTTTGATACTGCAATGCTATTAGATTGCTCAATAATGTCATTCCACAAACTTTTTGCTAATGGAGGAGCTTGGACATTCTTAATAACTATCAACGTGTAAAGAAGTAGGTTTGCCTTAATTCTTGTGTGCTTTCTAAAGCACAATTCAGCAATTCTAGCAATATCATTAAGTCATGAATTTGGTACCCACAGGGCTGACGGCCCCTCCCCAGCAACATAAGCTGGGTGGTCCAAACTCTTCTGATTTCACTGATAATTACTAGCAGAATACAAACATTAAAAAATATTTCTGGGTATATAATCCTTTGCACATAGCCATAGGTAAAATCTTCTGGCACTGGAGAGGAATAAGAACGTTTAATACCGTTAGGTCAATATTGTACTATACAGAGGAAATATCAAAATTTGATATTTCCTCTGTATGATATTTCCTTTGATATCTCCTTTGTCTAATATATTATAAGACTTGGTCTTGGAAACTGTGGGATGGGCATGAAATATCTTGGAATAACATTCTATTTTGATGTGACAGAATGATCAAAAGTAACAAATCACATGTTAGTAGACATTGAATCACTGTATATTGGTCAATGGCTGGACTTGTAATTGACAATTGACAAGCCTTAGGGCCTACTATTTTAAGACATTCATATCTAGGTTACAGTATATTGTCTATATATATACAGTATTAAGATATTTACTGGTATTAAAGCATGCAGTTTCTTCAGTGTTTATAATAAGAATATCTGCTGGTAATAGTAAAGTCAACCGTTCGGGCATATTCACCAGCATCAAAAGCACGACTTTATCTTCTCTGCATGGATGAAAATATTCTTTCCTTTTCCCTACCTCTCGAATGATCGACAATGCCTTCTCATATGCGTGATAAGTCATATATAACATGGGTTTGGATTTTCCCTTTGGCAGTACTAGCTGTAGAATTTGTCGAGTGCTTAATATTGCGTCGATATTCGCACGGGAATTGCTTTAATCCTTCAATCTAAATGACAAATATAAGTCAAATATTAAGTCTAAGGCATCTCACTACATATTGTTTAATTGGACACTGTATAAAGGACTTACTTCTTCAACTGAACGCGATATTTCTTCAGTTAATTCATCCGCGTTGATTTGCAGCAGCTAAATAGTTTGATGAAAATCGCCTCCGCCGTTGTATCTGCGTCTCCAGCACCCAGAATTGGGTGAATTTTGCTTTCTGAATCGTATGCCGAACTTGTCGAAGCCATAAGAAGAACAACAATGCCTCATTTTAAAATTTATAAGCACAATATCATATTTCTGTAATACTACGCTATAGTAATTTCTGAATTTGATGCACCCGAAATGTCACGTGACGTACCTTTCCAACATCTGAAATTAATTAGCTCGAAAGCCTTTGAAGTTTGCTGGCCTTCCAAACCCTGTCCTCTATTAACTATGGTCAAATATGTTTGTTGTGATGTGGGCAAAAATGACTCAAAAGAGAAAAATCCAGCTTGGGGTTAGAGGGTGCACCTTTGTAAGGTTTACAATTGTCATGGAACAGTTAGCACGTAAATTTAATATACCGCAATCTCCGTTTGTAACATGTTTTTGTACTAAACTGCAACGCATGATATCTGGCGACGATGATTGTTGTTTGGGGTGTTTAAAACTAGAGGGCGCTATTTTGAGAACAGCATATTGTGATTTGGTCGTTGACAAGCACACATCTTTAACAAACGTGGTGCAAATAAATCTTTGTTTATGGCTACAACGACATCTGTATCTTGTACATGCACATTGTGTACGAAATGGTTGGCACCCGACCCTGGTACGGGGCGGGTTGTAATCACGTGTGCAGAGAATCGTTGTTTGTGTGAAAAGGAAGTTAATTTGGAGGGTGAACAGGTCGGAGGAGAATGGCGTGTGTATTATCGTTGTGCAAGACGGGGGTGCGGGTACAATTTAAATGCCTTGGCAGTAAATTTGAAACAACAAAAGACTATTTTAAGACATTGCGAAGATTATCTACTTGATCAACATGTTCGTTGTGATTGTAATAAAATTGCGGGTTATTCTATAGAAGATGTACCCTTGCTCGGGTTACAATTGTTTTTTGTTTGTCGATTGGGTCGGTGTCAAATGCATCAGAGTACATTGGAGGTGGATGCGTTAAGTCTACGCGGGGTTCGCTGCCTTTGTCACAAACCGTGTGTTTTGAGGGACGGTTTTTACATCTGCCCCAATGCAGACGATACATACTGTGGTTTTTGGATTGCACAACAAGATTCGATTACACATATGCATGTTGAACTTACATGCGAACAAATGTTGGAGCATGCATACTTAGCGTTTCCTTATATTGCGCAAAGGGTTTGTGATAAACCTGGACGCTTAAAATTTAAATACAATGCTAATTATACAAATGGGCATTTGGGGTATGTATGTGGGGATCAAGATTGTGATGTGTTTATTACTGATATATTGCACTTTTATAAATAAAAAAATTACTTTTATTTGTTTTTTCTTCGTCGAGGATAATTGATAAACGCGTCACGCAAAGCCTTTTGTGCCAATTCATGTTCACCGGCTACAATACCACCAGTTTGTCGGGGTTGTGGGTGATAGCGGGGTTTTTGAATTTGTGGTCGCGGTTTTTGAGTTTGTGGTCGTACATTTTGAAATGATTGTAAACTTCTATTGCTATTATTAGATATAAAAATTGCGCGTGCGTCGTTGCGGGGGGGGCCCTGCTGACCTGTACCCCCCGGTCGTCTGTGTTCTCCAGTGTTTGCCCGGCGCCACATAGCTTCTCTTCTTCGACGCCACATAGCTTGTGTTCTTTGACGTCGTCTGCGTTGAGCCGCTTTCCTTTTTTTTATACCGGCATAAATTAACCACGGTAAAATACCACCCTCTTGTTTTTTGGATTTACTTCGTTGGTGTTTACGACCCTTAAAATTACCACCGTATTGCATCATGGATATGTTCAAGACACGATCTGTCGCTATATGTAATGGAGAATGTATACGCGTACGTTATATAATAATAGATGTCACATTTCGAAACAATGATATGATTTTACACGCACAATATGCGGGTTTGTATTTTATTATAGAATTTGTTTACAGACCTAACCAAATTCTTACACCACGTGTAACCTACGCACGCTTTCGCGAGCTACTAAATCTTCGTCATGAACCGTTGAAACATATGCGTCGTTGTGCATTCTATATGACAACACGGATAAGGGAATGGCGTACGTATTTGGCACATTGTAACGAGCAACAATTTGCACGGTTATTGCTTAAGGGTACAAAAGTATATATCGCAAGCTCTTTAATAAATTCTATGCAAAGATGGTTAGCAACATACGTAGCAATGTAATGATCAGACATATCGGAGAACATACGACTATTTATCAATATCATAGACGTGCGCAAAGAGTGTTTCTAAAATTGACGGCTACCAATGCTGAAACGTGGGTGTACAATGAATATACAGAATATCGGTATACTTTTCATCTAAATGGCCGCAATCATAGGGAGTTCTATGGTCAAATTGTGATGGCGCTTGGTAACCGTGACAATTTTTCTCCAGAATGTTCAAAAATATTACGTGTACAATACGAAAATAATATGTGTGCTTTATTTAATAATCGCTTATTACAAACGTTAATTTCTGAACAACAATCGGCGCGCACTCTATGTGCAAATTTTAACATATTTTGTGGGTTTTACGGTGTAATGTTAGACGGAAGCGCGTTACAGTTCTTAGTAGATACACGTAAGACATGTTATCATGGACAGGTGGGATGTTGAGTTAAAATGCTGTATATTAGAGACAAAAGTTTTAAATATTATAAATGACGGTCGTGTATATAAATGTGATTGTTTTGTGAAAATGGTAAAACATTCGGGCTATTGGTGTATTGCTATACGTTCTTACCAACGCTCGCACATAAAATATTTACCTTTGCGTTGGAGTGAGATATGTTATGCGGATTGGAATGGTGAACAACAGCACGTTTATTATTTGGTACCGGCGGGGTTTGCAGAGGGTTATGTAACGCATACGCCCAGCGATTGGATTGGTGTACGCGATCTAATAGCTAGACTTTATAAGCAAGCAATACAAGATCGCAATAGTAGTTTTGTGGAACATAAGAAACGAATATTTGCGTGGTGGTTAGAACACGGTTACTATTTACATCATTCTGTATTTCGTCTTATATTGTTTGCGCGTATTAAGAGAACAGTCGTGGGACGTTTTTTTGATGTTTTGTGAGCGTGTGGACGAGCACGACGAAGATGATGTACCGTTTGACTTGTATACCCTACGCCAAAATTTTAATTTATGGACAACAAAACACTGGTACAGGCATTGTTCGTTGGCTGAAGATAGTTTCGTAACCGATGAGTTTTTTACGCGCATTCAGTATTGTATGAATGATAAACCAAAATGGCTCGTTTGGCGCGCGTAATAGAAAATGTACATTCCGCGCAGCTGTGTGATATGTTAGTAATGTTGGAAAATGAAGAATATTAAGTTTGTTCGTTCACTGCAACCAGGTATATCAATCATGTTTCGCTCGCTACTCTGGTTTAAATAAATGATTACAAAGCCCAGTCGAATTGTAATCAAGACCCAACGTTTCGACACTCCAGTCTAGTGTCTTCATCAGGGGTGATTTTATGCGACATATCGAGATATGTCGCATAAAATATTTATTTTAGCACTCGCGTGTACTTTGTATAATAAAAATTCCTTGTTATTTTCATCAGAGGAGTGTAAATATCTATATATGGACAAAATTACAAAAATGACACTTAATGTGATGCGGAAATTAAAGACCGCGTAGCTAAAACAACACTTTTAACAATTGTTTCGGGTACGATAATAACGTTAGTTTTTTTGTATAAATATAACTATAGTTATAAGTGGTGCACATTATTTTTGCGCAGTCTTGTATCATCTCTCGTAGGCAAGGCATGTAAGAAAAAATGGTTGAGATTTATAAAAAATACAATACCGATTTGTCTAAGGTGTTGGGGCAGTATGGGCAAGCTGCAAACGCCACTACCAAAATGATATTTGTCAACCGTTTTAAAAAAATTGGTCTAGCATCCGGCAAAATGTCTGCGGGTTCCGTGCCCAAATTTTGTTGCAAGACAGTCGTGGAGATCAACTTGCCAGAGTTGGAAGAAATGCTTGAAGCTTTAAACAAATGTTCAAAGCAGCCGGGCAGTGTGAATTATTTTGAATTGGGTGAATCCACAGCGTATAGTGGTGATATCCTTAAGCTTGTGCTTAAGGGTAGCGAGTACGGGTGGTTATGTCTATGTAAATTAAAAAAAGCCAGCGTTCCAGATTGTTTCCCCGTCGACGACGACAACCCAGATCCCTCCCCATTTTCAGAAACTCCCACCGACGAATTGAAAGTGGAATGGAGTGAATGTTTTGAGAAATTTTATATCAGTAAAAACGAAGATTGGTCTGAATTTGGCAAGAAACTTCGTGATTTTTGGCATGATATAAATTCAATTTGGAATGATGATGGTACAGAACCCTCAACAGCCGAGCACCCGACACCAAGAAAAAACCAACCGTCAACTAGCCCGTTACTTAGCCGTCAACAACTGTCAACGTCCATGTCGCCAGCAAAATCGACGAGAAAGCAGACCAGCTCGCCTGTGAAAAGAAAACAATCTGGTGAGAAAAAGACTTCTAATAAGAAGAAAAAAGTCGCAATTGTTGAGTCAGACAGCGAGGTGAGTTCATCATCATTCGATAATCAAATGTACTTTGATACTACGGATAATTACGTAAACCCTGACAAACAGCGTGCGCATTTTAGAACAATCTTACAAACACCTGATTATAAAAGCGCAAAGGAAACCCTAATTAGAGAACTTAAAATAACTCACCCGAAAAAATTTAAATAATTATTTTCTTAGCGTGAAGATAAAGAAATAATTGCCGCAGTGGTTACGTGTATGATAGAATATAGTGCAACGGTGGGGGAGGTGGTGAAAATGTATATCAACGATCTACATAAGATTCTACCCGACGTTGATTTTGTAAAATTTGTCAAACAGCGTGTGGACGATATAAATACCGTATACAAACAGTTAAAATCTGGTTTGGTTTGATTTACAGTGATGGTAAAGAGAAAGAAGACCCAGAACATTGATGCTGCTTTAATCAAAAAGGCCGCAAGATTATTAAAAAATGAACAATTGACTGCTGAACAACACATCGCTTATAAATTACATGCTCAAAGACGTATACATTTTAAACGTTTAAAAATACATATAGATAGGCGTAATGAACAATGGAGTATAGATCTGGCAGATTTAAAACAATTATTAGGGTATAATGATCAATATCGTTATCTTCTTGTGTGTATTGATATTGCTACGTGCTATGCGGTCGTAAAACCCCTAAAAAATAAAACTGCTAATAATGTGCGCAAAAAATTCGAAGAAATTTTAAGCGAGGCGGGTGGTATCCCGAAAAAAAATTCAAGCTGACGAGGGTACAGAGTTTAACCAAATAAAAAAGATCTTTCTAAAAAATATGGTTTCACTCTGTTTCACACACAAAACCGCGAGACAAAGGCCGTGCACGCCGAACGTTTTATCCGAACATTTAAACAAATGATTACGCGTTCGTTAACCACTTTGAACATGGGCTACCGTTATATAAAATATTTGCCCACAATTGTAGAACGATATAACGAGGCACCGCATCAGGGTATTTTTGGTGCCACCCCTGTAGATCTGTATGTACATCAGAAAATCCCAAAGAATTTTCAATTTCAGCTTGTAAAAAGAGATTTAAATACACACGCACAGCCCACAACCGATTTATTACGCAAGGGGACACGTGTACGCATAGCGCGTATCAAGAATATCACGTTTGAAAAGTCTAGTCTACGACGTTGGGTAAAAGAAGTGTTTGTTATTCACAAAGTGTACATTACCGATCCTGTAACGTATAAACTACGAGATAGCAAGGGCGAAGATATCAGAGGTATATTTTATCGTGAATAATTACAGACATTAAAATGAATTTGAAAATCTTTAGTAATGCACCCAACGCTGTTGGTGGTACCAACTATAATAATCAGTTTGTAATGAAATTGCCCGACAAAATAGACGCTGAAAATCAGCAAAAAACATTGCGTGTGCTTAATGTTACGTATCCCTTAACTATCGAGAACGTTTCGAAAGAATCCTGTGGTATCCGGTTACAGTACAACTGGTATAAGTTTCGAGCAAAATCAAATTGTGCGGGTGCGGGTATAGCTTCGCCTGAAGAAGAAGTGACGTTTGATACCCAATGGTTATATTTACCCCCCGGATATTACACGCTTGATAAAATGTTGGAAGTTCTGAATGCGTATGTAAATGAATACGGCGTCTATTTTCTAGAATTACCCTCAAAAAGAGTGGGTGTTACAATGAACGTGGCGGGGATAGATTTTGTTTATCGATATAACAACACCGACCCGGTTGTTCGAAAGGGGTTCGAGTTTATCAGCAGGGCTAATGCAATCCAATTAGAATTCACTAAAAATCTAAAATATATGTTGGGTCTTGACGAGTGGATTCTTCACCCCAGTGGACTCTCCAACGTTCCAGATAATAAAAACCCAATATCAGCATATGAATGCGTACGATGAACCCTATAACCCCGCTTTTGGGACATTTTATGGGGGTTATTTACCCGACATGACAAACGGGTTAACACGCATGTTTATTTATTGTGATGAAGTTGTTGCGTCTATGGTGGGGAATGTGTATGGAAAGTTGTTAGCCGTACTTAAAATCGAAACAAACGATATGGGTAGCGCTAATTTACACACGTACACATGTCCCGAAACAACGGTGAAATTAACTCGTTCTCAAATCGACAAATTGCATATAAAAGTCTGTGACACCAACTACAACCTAATACAGTTTAGCGCGGGCACGTTGAGTTTAGAGTGCATCGTAGAATAATTTGAAAAAAATGTTACAAATACGTTGGGGTATAACAAACAATGAAGTGGTACCTGTGTCATACAATCTGGTCAACGTGGACCATTCATTTGCACATTTGACGACGAATGGAAAATACTGCAGTAAGGCTACAAATCAAACAGACATTGTCTATAATTTTCCCGCATCGATGTGGTATTCACGTAAAGCAAATTTCAGCGGTATGACAGATGGGCAAACAAAAAAAATCGCAACTGTTTATGGCGAAAACACTCTAACAGCTGTAGGTGGAATGGCGAATGTCCCCATGGGTAATAATGCATTACAAGCTGCTTGTTGGCCCTGATATAAACTGTTCGATTTTTCTGGCAATACGACGATCGAGAACAGCACTTATATAACTCGTCGAAAACTTGAACGATTTATGTTGGTCAAAAATTTAGATCAACTAAAAGAAACAGTTCACTTTGAAATACAGTGGGGTGACGGAAAATTATAATGGAAAAATGCTTATTGTAAGTTTAAATATTTATGATAAACCCTCGTAATATTCATTTCTTACGAGACACGATGAATACGGCAGCACAGTATATAAAACTTTTAAAGGGAGAGGGTACTCGATATAAAGACACCAATCTTATGATACTACCCAATATCGGTAAAACAATCGAGGAGCGTGCAACAGAAAAAGTGTGCCCACCGCCACATTTGAAACCGAATTATTTACCCGACCCCAAATTTCAACGACCAGGAAAAGTACGCCAAAGACCACCACAAAGACAACAACGACCCGCTGTTGACCCACAAGTATTAAGACAAATTTATAGACGTTAAAATGGGGCGTCGTCATCAGAAAGGGGGGCCTATGGTCCCGCATTAGCATTGGGGATGTTAGCACCCGCAGTACTTGGGGCGGCTACTAAAATATTACCCGCTATATTTGGAAAACCAAAGGCTGCACCCGTAACAAATAATTATGGACAGCGACCCATTCCAAGACCACAATATCAACCCCAACCCCGACCTCAATATCAACCGCAATATCAACCCCGACCGCAATATCAACCGCAATATCGACCCCGATATCAACCTCGACCCCAATATCAACTACGACCGCAACCACGTAGACAATATTATGCGCGAACTCCTCGTTACGCACCGCAGACTTCTGTACCCCGGGTGCGACGACAAACAATACAACGACGAACGAGACGTTTATATCATTACAAAATGTATGCTCTAGTAGATAAATAAAATTATTATTATATAATGTGTGTGTGTGTATTTTACGACACTTTGCAACTAGCATGATGAAGCGAGCACGTGTGGAATCAGACGAGGCCATAGAAGAACATGATAGTGGGTTTATGATCCCGATGGGGATGTTTAAACCATTTCCCCATAATGACACGTTCATTGATAACCGCACAATTGAATTACGTGCCAAACCCGAGGACAACCCTGTGTCAGAAACGTACACATTTTTACATCACAAGCAAGAATACGGGGTTTTGAATTTGGAAGATGCCACAATATCGGGTAAACTTACGCTTAAAACGGCTGCAGCCGGTAATCTCGGGGCGGATCAAGTTGTCGCGTTAAATATGGGTCCATTAACGCAGTTTTGGAAGAGTAAATCTGTTTTGCTTAACAATGAACAAGTCAACACAGTAACCACACAAGAAAATGAATTGTCTTATGTATGTCATTTAATGGATCGAGTACCCTCGCAATACAAACCCTCTGACGTAATTAATTTGGCGATACATGATACACCCGGTCAATTTGATGATATTACCGAGATTAACGACGCCGACGGTGGGGGTTTAGTTAATTTGGGTGCCAATTGACGCTATCAGCAATGTAATCAAGGCGAAACAACACCGTTGTGGTGCTATGATAATATCAATTTAACGGGTGACCACAAGCGTTTCGTTGTATCATCATTTTGATATTAGGGTTAAGTTAGATCGGTTAGAAAAAAACAAATGTTTATTTGGCAACGCAGCTCATTGCGCACTTGCATATTTGCATATAGACGAGCTTAAAATTACCGTTCCCGCTATGAAACCCCGCCAACAATTAACCGATGCAATCAATCAATTGATGATTCAGCAGGGTGCAGAATGCAAATATTATGTACGTCAACATCGCTATGTACCCACCCCCATTGCCGCAGGTGTTAATAAAATTATTTTGAATGATATTTTCAGCGGTGCACGACCTACGTGTCTGATTGTTTATGTGCGCAGGCAGACGCGTTACAATGGGGCGTATACGGCAAATCCAAACCGTATGATTCTCCCCAACTTTGATCATTTTGGTGTAAAAATCAACGATGCGTGGTTATCGCCAGAACTAAAAGGTTCACGTGAAGCATACATCCAATTGCGACGTATTTTAAATCGTCGTAATGATGAAATGCCTTTTTCGTATGAAAATTATCTAACCGACTACGGAATGATTGTGACAGATCTTACAGAAAACAAAGATAGCTATAACTGCGTTTTACCCAACACAACCAGCGGTAATGTTGGGTTAGAAATGCGGTTAACTGCAGATACGGTACACCCCATGCAATTGATATGCATCGGTGAATTTCGTAACCAATTGGCGGCGGGTTATCAAAGTAGCGCACGTTTTAAATACACTCATTAAGACATTTTTTAAGACGTGCTAGAGATTAAACTGTTTCATTTTTGTAAAAACATGCCTTGCACAAGGAGCAAGTCCTGTAGTATAAAAAAAACATGTCGTAACGCACTTAAATTACCCCGACATTTCAAGGGTATAATAGTACCACACGCAGGTGTTGCCATACAAACCGTGCACATCAAACCGGTCATATCGAAATATGCCTGAGACAAAAGAGGTCCAACAAAAAAACGATGATGTCGAGGAAATTAACCCGGCGATAGCCCGAAGAACAGGACGGGTCAAGTGAACATGGTTCGGAGAAAGAACCCGAAGAATTTGACGCGGACGATTATGACTACGCTACTTGTAATCCTACTGACGATGTACTGTACTGATGAGGATTTTGTGGACAACATTGACCACGAAACATATGGCTACGGCGAAAATAATGATTTTGACAATGATTACAATGATTATTCTGATGCAGATGATGATGTACACGCATCCCCAGATGATGCGATATATCATATATTTTTTGAACAACTAATCGAGGCACGAGAAAAAAGCGCCAAAAAAGAGCGTGAATCACGATTTATTCCCTCAACACGACGTTATCTTAATGCGTTGTTTACGGTGCGCGAAAAATCGATCAACGGTACGATCATCAAGAATTTGTTGTACCTGATTAGGAATATTATATCGGGTCACATCAGTGTAAATGTTGCAGACATCGACAAAGAATTGATGCGTGAACTTCTCAACAAAAACACGACGAAAGACGAAATTCGTTTACACCTCATAGAGGATCGTAGATTACACATCTATCTTCGTCGTGCGTTAAAGGTCGTGGAAGAAAGTAAAAAAAATGGGCGACAATGTGAAAAAACTAATGATGTTAGACAGCGAGAAATACAACAAACTGGTGACAATGTTACAACAAGTTACCCAACAACAAAACATTCTGGCCGATACCAACCGTACCCCGGCAGAAGCCGAGTTGTTGGAAAGTCACGGGGATATGGTAAAGTCTGTGAAAGATAAATCTGTCCGTGCTCCTGCAGACATTGTTAATTATGTGAAAAAAACCCGTAAATATTTAGAAGAAAAACAGGCTACGCAACCTCCACCAGTGCCCGATGCCGATGGCAATGATGCTGCTGCTGCTGTTGCCGTAGGGACGGTTGCATATCATCGGGCCCAAATTGTTAAACATTTTAAAAATCGGCAAATAAAACAATCAGCGGGGGGTAAACTGCAACTTGGGGAAACGGTTACAAACATATCTTTTGACGATCTTATGAAAGATCTCACACATAATTATAAAAAGAAAAAACTGAATCTGAATGATGCAGAGCAGCGTAAAGCCTTGTTGGCGCTACGACATTCAGGAATGCCTGCTAGTTATATTCGTAATGACGTGCTGCATGACAAATACAGAAATTTATTACAGACCCCGCCACGACAACTACCGACACAACACGCACCACAACAGTCACCAACAGTCACCCCCCGGTTGTATAAACCTGTAAAAAAACAGCGGGTATTGGGCACACCCCGTTGGTATATGGGATGACTACGTTGACATGTTTTATTAGCAAATTTTTGGGTACGGACGACATCGATGCATTGGCTAAAACCGATTTAATTTTACGTCATTACTATGTGGGGTGTCATGCCGTAGATGTAACGCCAAAAATAAAGGAACAATGTTGTTGGGTTTGGAATGTGGAAAGTGATCGGGGTGGTAGTCATTGGGTTGCAGTCATCAAGGATCATCAAAATATTTTATTTTTCGACAGTTATGGAAAAACACCAAGTTTCTTTAAACGTCAATACTGGTTAGATTTTTTTGAAAGGAACAATTGGATGATAACTATGGCAAACACTGTACAACAACAATCCCATGTCACGCGTACCCGTGGTGTATGGTGTTTATATTATTTACGGTGTTATTTTCAAGGGTGGACGTGTGTACTTGAGACATTTAATGTAAAACAGATAAAGTTAATTCAGAACGAACAGAGACTTCAACAATTAGCATTTAGAGCATTTCCCACTATGGGGCATATATATAATGAAAAATGTAAAAAAGCAAAAGGGCAAATATGTAAAACATACATGGAAACATATTTGGGTAAATAAAATTTTATTACTTTACACAGTGTTTTTTTTTTTAAATTAACTTCCTCGCCGACATCGTAAACCACAGTTTGGTCTTGTGGAAATATCCCCGTACGAATACGTGAATTTGCATAACTTCGCGGAGAACCATCAAATAACACATAACCATACTGTGTTTTACCGACATCGGATAAGATTTTACGCATACGTGCCAACAGTATTTTTTTTATTACTAGCAATCGTTTCCATATCTCTAGAGTCTGTCAAACTTTTAAACATCGTATGATATTGACTATTCACACGACAATTTCGTTAAGGTATATAACGGTTAAGTAATACAGGGTCAACATTCCCAGAAGCGTCCAAACATTTTTTTGGCACTTCACTACTCTCTTGCTTTAATTTCATAAATGTGTCTACGTAAGTATCAAATATTTTTTCACGTGTTGCATAATGATAAATTTCGTAAACATTCAATAATCTGTAACCGTGTTCTAAAGCTTTTTGTATCTCAATACTGGTCCAAGTTCCCCACAAAGCACGCTGATCTTCATCATGCGTACATTCGTCACACCGCAATGATACGCACATACTACACAGGGGAAAGGTTAATTTACCCCCAGCACGACAGGGTAACACAGGAAACAATAAACGTTGAGGTGGCACAATACGACATTTAATTAAACCGAATACTGTATTAATGGGTATTTTTGCACATTCGTCCTCACCCCGTATGATGGTCGGGTGCCGTGTCGGATAAACATTTTTTTTTTGCACATAGGGATACAGGGATGTAAAATCCCCGTAAAATGCTTTTTCCTTCGTCGATTCGAAGTACAAGCGTGCGGGTGACGTACGACCCCCAAAAAGAGCATCTCGCGGGTTTAAGTGAACGTTAATAAAAAAATCACGATGATGTAAAAGATCTAGTGTTTTTTTGCTCAATTTATTTGTTTGCATGTAATCACATTCCCACATAGTAACAACCCGATAACCCGCATTTTCAAACATTTTCTCCGTACGACGTGTACGTTCACACAATGTGTAATAGGTCTCATTTAACACGGTATTATATTCGTCACCCTCGTAACATTGCGTACACCCATGATAAAAACACCCGTGAAATTGATAAATTGTACGTGTTGTTTCGCAATAACCGTCAACATACCGGCCCATTATCTGTGTTTCCCCATCCACGCGCAAAGTACTTTGTAAAAAATGATCATTTTCACTTAATTGAGCTTCAATCTCGCGTAACCAGTACAATGCTATGACGCTCTGTTTAATCTGTGTTCCATACCCCTTTGCGGGGATTTGCCCGATTGTATCTTTTACAAGAAAATTACTCCGGTATATTTTGAGTGCCAAACCGGCAATAGTATGACATGTTTTGTCATAAAAAGGAAAAACACCGGTTATATTTTTTATCAAACGCGCAAAAATTATACAACCCTGGCGTAAAATATCCACGTCTAAACGACAATAATAATAAATGGCTTTTTTAAAATTATAAGGTTTTAAACACTGTGCCGCATACCACTTATCGAATTTAGAACGCTGCGGAGTACCCTCAGTGGGTGGTTCAAAATATTCTAAACCCACCATGGGTCCCACGTATGTCAAGTCGGTAAAATGTGCTATACTCAAAAATAAAAAACTGTCGAGTACTTTTAAATTACGATCTTCTAATTCCAGACACATAATTTTATTACCGTTCATAATTGTTTGCGGCACAACATTTCGCTCGATAAGCAACTCACACAATAAAAAAACATTGTCGAATCGTCCCCCGTTATGGGCAACCCACACGCTATTGCGCTCTTGCGCATACATAAAATCAACAAGATTCTGGGTGATACACGCATTGTTATTTTCAAATATATATTGTCTATAACCACAACAAATAACAGGTTGTACGGAACCGTCAGCATACGGGTCGTTTGGCACGGGTTCAAAATCCTCGTTTATTTTCTCAAATGGCTTTTCATCACATTCTACACACACTTTTTGCACCACGCAATAAAAGGGAATCATATAACCCTTGGCATCTTTGCGTGTTTCAAAATAAAAAAAAAATAAAGTCGGATGATCCTCATTCGCATGTATTCGACACACTTTCATATAGCACTCGTGTGTTTTTTTTTTTAATACCCCTGCAATGAGTGCAATATAATTCATCACATTTGTGCTTCGTCCGTTTTTTGGTGTTGATCTGTACCATCCGGGGTATGCGCTTATAACATGTTAAGCAAAAAAACATATGTTGACACGGTGTTTCATAACGCTGACCAACGGGAAATACCTGCTTTTGTAAATGCCGCGTATAACAGGAGGCGTTTCGAAAAATCACACCGCACAACGGACATTCTTGATGTAGTCCCTCATCAGGACAAAGTGCATTTGGGCGAATAACAATTGGGGCAAGTGTACATACCACGACAAACATGGTTAGTTGTTGATTCGGTACGTTGAAAATGTCGCATACATTTAAAACAAAAGGCGCATAATCGTGCGAAAATATTTGGCGAAAGAATTACGTCATAATGTTCGTCGTTTAACCATAGATAAATAATATTTTCATTAACACGTAAAACACGACCCTCCCGATCTACACGCCAGTCATAAACAACCGTATCGCCTTGAGTTTTAGAAAAAACTACCAATTCCATATTTTTTTTGCTAAAAGATTGTCGTAAAATGAGTGCAATTCCCCCACGCATACTTTTCCCGGAACTACATCACATTGTGTATACACGCTACGTATTTGTTCGTCTGTGTATAATGTTGTCAGTGGTGTATTAGGCTTCATCTTTAGTTTTTTACTAATCTCGTCATTGTGTAAAAAAGAACATGCAACCCGCAGTGCATAAGCAAAGCAACGATTTGTTGGACCAACAATTTGAAATACCCCATGTCTAACATCGCGACCATGCTTGCTCGCTGTTTTTTTACGACCCCGACCAAACTCGGCTGGATTTTTCATCAAATACACGTACATTTTTGGGGTTTTTTTTCGTACAGGCCGTTTTTTTGTACGCAGAATATAATTGTTCGGAAAAATGAAAATACTCACGGTCGTTTGCCAACCCTCATTAATAATCACCTCTGCATTACTTTGCATGTGACGCTCAAACACGTCAAAAAATAAATCCGCATTGCAATCGCAAACATTAAGTATTGCTGTTGAAAAGGCATGCGTCGGTGCTTTAGAGATATAGAAACGTGCTTTATCCGTTGGCGAACTAGCTATATACTTCATTATATTAATTAGATAATTAAAAACCTCACGCAAACTATTTAAAAAATCTGGCAGCGTGCTTGTATTATTAGCACCAATTTCTACATCATACACGTACTCGTTATACCCCCACCGTCTATGTCCTGCAATTTGCTTGACATTAAATAATTTTTTATTAATTTTTTTACGATTTTTTTTTACCAATTCTGCTATTTCGGTAATATCTTGTGGCTCGATACGGTAGTGAAGACGCTTTCCCTTTTTACTTGACCGTAATTGCTTCGCGTTTGTTTTGGCCATTCGCGCAATATCCACTATTGTTTGCGGCGTAAGCTCGATTTTACGTTTCTTATTACGTATATTACCACGCACCATTTTCACAATATCCCGCAACATGTCTTCGTCCACTTTCAAGCGCTTTCCATTTTCGTCATTTTCTGTGTTTTTGCGCTTACGTTTTTTCTACGTCGACGACGCCATTGTATACACCCCAAACTGCGCACTTCGTATTCGTCTTTTTCTTCACAATTTTCCTCACCCGCATCTACACCGTCCATGGCGATATTTGCGCTTCTATTGATAAAAACACATTTAAATGTTATCCACGGCGTATCACCCCCACCACAACCGCACAGCTTCCCCAACAACATCGTTTTGTAAAAATGGGGGATGTATGTATACATGTTACAATATATTTACAAAATGAGTTTGCTACCAATGCGTATGATATTAATCGTGCTGCCTATGAAGTCGAAGACAATGATCCCGAAATATTATTCTCAACAAAAATCCTACCTGAGTGTATTGCTGATTGGCACTTGGATGGAGGGCAAATTATAAATCTCCCGCCCAACCTGCTGCGTGACAGAGTGTCAGAGTGGTCCGCCAAGACTGCAGTATCAAGTGTGCCTTTATCTAAAATAAACGCAATCATAAATTTTATTGAAAAGCACAAGGATACATACGTGGGGATTGTCACCGTCTACTCTACAGGTTAATTTGTTATGGGTGATTTATGGGAACGGTTAGATCGTATGCGTGCTTTTGGCGGGCGATTTGTTGACAGACGAACATATAGACAAATGTATGGGTGGCGCCCGCCTATACAAAGTAAACGCAAATCTCAACGCTGTGTATCCAACACAATTCACAATGTTCGATGCCGTAAACGTACTGCACACACAAAAAAGTGTTGGATTCATCTGGCAAAACAAGACAATTTACGTATAAAACCCTCGCAGATTCCCGACGCGGGGAAGGGACTGTACGCTTGGAAAAAAAAATACCGCGGGGTAAGATTATTTCCAAATATACGGGGCGTAAAAGAACAAAAATAGAATTGGACCGTCGATACGGCGATGCAACGGCCAACGGCACAATATACCGTATGTAACCGGCGGGGTCACTGTATAGACGCAAACCATACCACGGACGCCGCGACACGTTTTGTAAATGATGCACGTCATAGTCAATTTCAAAATAACAGTAAAATAAAGGGGAACAATGCTTTTCGTTTAAAAGCTATGAGTACAATAAAACCCCACCAAGAGATATTTACAAACTATGGACACGATTATTGGGTATAAATACAAGTGTTAAAACCCAATTCAATAGTTTTTACCTTGTTACAATGGATGGCGGTTATGAAAATGAACATCGACAAATGGTTAATCCCATAACATACTTTAAAAACTGGGCACGATTTAAGAAACAACGATATGTTGCCCGATTACGCAACCGTTTTGCTCCAAAACACACCGCGCGACCCCCCCCCCCCACACACCAGTATACGAACAACCGGCACAGGCTATATACCCTAGAACTGAAAACAGTTGGGAATCAATGGGTCGACAGCGTGGAGGGAGAGTGAATAAAAAAAGACCTCACAGAAAAAGACGTAAAGTTTACCAGTACGGCGCGGGTATGGGAAATCTCACCCAAAAAACAGGACGGGTAAAAAGAAACAATGTCCCCGTACATTATCAGTATTATCAATAAACAATATTTTTAATATTAAATTTGTAAAAATATAATAATAAATATTTACTAAAGTACCTTTGGATTTTCTCTTTTGTCCCATCAAATAATTAATAAAGTCTATGTTTAAACTTTCCACGCTTCTAAGTGAAAAGTTTAAGGGTGTCCATTTTGTGTTTAAACTTTACACGTTTGTAAGTAAAAAATTTGATGGTAAACATTTTTTAAAAAATGTTTCTTACCACTTTCTTAAATTTTACACGTCTCCATAGGAGAAACATACACGACCACATTATACACAACTATGATCTAAAAAACTATAACGCTACTTATATGACATCCATTGGAAGCCGCCTTAACGCATCTACAAATCCTGCTAATTTAGTCAATCTGTGTAAATCTTCGTGATGACTCAACACATTGGCACCATTAAGCAAATACTCTTCTAAAATAGAAGCATATTTTTCTATACGGTTTTGTAAAATCATGGGCATGTGCATCTCCAAAGCCGGTCCGCCAAAACTAAAATTGCCACTTTCCGCAATTTCTTTCTGCAAACCATGATGTCGTTTTAACGCCCAAATACGCATATGTTCAACAATAGGGTGGCGTCCAATCGAGGTTAGGTTTACCATTATGCAAAAAGATGCAAACGTTTGTCGAATAACTAAGGGTGTTACGCGTTTTGAAAACTGTATAATTCCCACCACTTTGGTCGACAACTGCAATGGGTAATCAAGATATTTGAAATAATGCAGAGAATGGGTGTCGGCTAACTCGTCTAGTGCGCCATGTATTCTGAAATTCACATCTCCCTCATACAAAGCAAAGGATGCTTCAAAATAGTATGTTCTAAAAGACATTTTGTTTTTTCTCCCTTGTATAATAAACAAGTTCAAAATGTTCACACTTTATTGAACGCAGTTGTTTACCCGCCAACGAAACAACTATCTTACGCCGTCTATGTATATTGAGCACTTGTAATATATACCCGCACTCATAAAACAACATATACACGTCTTTGAATACGCTCCTTATTTGGACAAAACCACACACACACCCCGAAATTATATCAACAATAGCATAAGCACGATAGATATATTTACGATACAACGAATATACATCGTAACATTCCATTACTTTATATTAAAACAATATTTAAGCATAAATGTTTTAATGCATTCACAAACAGTACGTTTTGTAGCAAAACTGGTGTACGCGCTCTGCGATAGTAAATTAAAATCACCGTCCAATATATAATGCGCCACGGGTACTTGTCTTCGGTGCGTTAATTCTGAATGTGCATTTTTAACAGCTTTAACACCGTAGCATGGCTTATAAATGATTACAGACCTTAGCAATACTTTCAAAAACATAATTAAATACGTATGACATTTACTACATACTAAAATATGCTTCAACATATTTAAAATATGTGCCGTTTTAAAATTACATGTTTCTAACACTATAATACTCTTGTTCTTTTCCGTCATAATCATAGGATATGCAAGTGGTAATAGTTTACAGGTTAAACTCAAAGCGTATATCAATTCATAAACGCAATCTCGACCAAGATCGCCGGACTCGCACACAAAACCATTCAAATAACAAAGATTCTAAAGCCGTATGTAGCCGTTTCAACCCCACAAAGCAATCGAGCATGTCATATACAGTGTGTAGGGTGTCTTGACAGGGGCCAAAACCCAAATGATAAAACCATTCGCCAATATACAATTCAGATTCGACCACCAGGCTGCGGCATTCAATAATACCCACACCGTCCTTGTTTAAAATTTGTCGGCAACAAAACTCAAATGGCATATAATGAAACCACCACAACGACCCCTCACGCCGTATAATTAAATGTTTTGCCCATTCGGCGGGAATGGTGTAAAATTTTCGACTCTCATGGCGGAACACTACAGACACCGCTATAGTCTTGGGATTTAACCAAATTAAAACATCACATACCTCGTCCAACTCCCCGTGAAACCACACATCGTCGGGGTCCGTGAATACGTAGTCGTGTATACGTTTTTCCTTTAGTGGTTCGGGTTTATATGAATATAGATATTTATTGACGCTGTATAAGTTCCATAAAATAGGGTGATACGGGTATATTGAAACCAAAATCTGAAACGCCTCGACTATATATTTTTCACCGGGTTCGCAACCGTGACGCTCAAAATATGTTAACATTTTCCATACTCTTCTAAATACCGTCCGAAAAGTTCTACTTCATGCATGCTACAATGATATTTATAACCCGTCAAATGCCTTCCGCAGGTATGCGACGTAACACCATATTTGGTCAATAACTCCTCATAACGCGGACATTCCAACAATTCTATATTCACACCTGTGTAACCCAGACAGCTTAGTAAATCACGCTCGATTGTACCACCCTTGTAACCAATTAGATCGGCATGCATAAATATTTGTCGTAAATTTGCTATCACCGCATCATATGAGTAATATTTCCCGGGCATACCAATATCACGACCGTCGGAACATCTTGTTATAGGTAACCTGTGTATATTATCAATTTGATAACGTACACACGCATGTTTTTCGTAAAATAGTCTTTTATCGGGCATATATATATGATATGTCAAAATTGCACCCGTTTGTCTACACCATATTGAGACCTCGGGTAAAAATGTCTTAGAACGCGGTGTCGAATAACCCTCACAATCGATAATATGCGTAACACGTCTATATCCACCCCATTTCCTGATATATGCATTATCATATTCTGTTATTTCGCTATGTTGTTTAGCGAGGTACGCCGCATCAACCATTTCATCCAACACAAGACAAAGCACAAACAACTTTGAAAAAAATTTAATAATTTACAATTTTTATGTCTATCAAATATATGAGCACAGTCACAATTTGCATAAACTACCTCTCTAAATTATTTAATAAACGTTTGTAATGAACTAACATGTCCGCAACCAAAAGAGGCGAGATTAAATCATCTTTTTCCGTGGCAATTTTACAGCACACCTCCTGAGCCACAATTTCAAAATTTAATATACCCGTCATATCTCATTCCTGATAATTTTAGTTCATCAAAATACATGTCCTTAACTCCTTGTCGACAAGTAGTTTTGCATTACATTACAATTCAATTTTTCAAATGTAAAGACCTGTAGAGTCCATTTCTGGCATTTCCAGAGTCACGCGATACAAGCGTGGCATTGTTTTGACGAGTTTTCGTCATATTTCCGGTTGGGATTATCGCAAATTCGGAGCAAAAATGTAAAATTCGGCACTAAAAGTCACCCTTTAAGGATAGAAGCTTGGAAATAACGTTATACATGGCATTTTAAATGATTAATTCATCAAGAATATCGCAATGAGCATACGTTTCAAGGGGCCGAAGTTATATTCGGCATAAGGTATGTTTATGTTTTTATAATTTGTTGGTAAAATGCGTAATTTGATCGTATTCGATCTCACTTTACTTTTAAAGCTCATAAATCGCTATAATGTTGCCAATGACTAAAACTATTGCTACGAGTGAGGAGATCTAGTCACATGAACCGAAGATATTAAATCGGCAAAGCGTATTGCTTACAAGCATTGCGGTAATAGGGTCGTGTCGTTAAAGAGTTTTAAAAAGAGTAAAACTGTTTTACAACCGCATCAAATTCATATAATAAGTCTTCATCAACCGCGAGCCCGTATTCTTCCAACCATATTAATTGTATATCGTCTGTATTTTTAACAATGTCATATGCCAGCATACCGCTAACAATTATCTCTATATCTTCACACATCTTTTTGTGAAGGCTGTTCTTGTTTACAATATTTGTATGTATTTTTTCCTGCTTCAATGACACTGTCATATATACGCCATATTTACCCCGCAATATTTCCTCGCAACCATAATGAAAATACCGTAAAATCATAGTATGATCACCGGGTGTATTATAACTAGCATCCAAAGATACATAGGCAGTTATTTTCTTACACAACCCACGCGCACATATTATGGGGGCGTCAATCGTAGACCCATCAAATTCACGACCATAATTAAACATCACTCTTGGTTGGAAACGCATATTGTCTAAGAAAAAATAATAGATCGGGTGATGCTAACACGCCGCAATCTTTCACAATCTGTAAATATAATTTTACACAACACGTCTCACCCAGCAAATCTGCGAACAATACTTGGCGCGATAACGAGTCTATAAAACATTGTTGTTGAGTTTGCGTCAAACGATTAAATGTAGCATCAAATGTTATCACACCATCTTTCGAAACACATATATATCCCTTAGAGCGCGTCTGTGAATAGTGTTCATATATATAAATGCCAAACCAATGTATGTCATTTTCTAAAAAACAAGCCGTGCTATCCAAACAGATCACGTGTTCAACACCTTGTAGACAGCGACCAAAAAAAATAAAACTTGTATACAAGACCGATAAAGGGTCTACAACCCGAATACAATCACCCGTTTGAAAAAAATGAGCATAAATGCCTGCACTATGCAAACGAACACAATCTTCCATACCTTTTATTTAAAATTCTTCACTTTCTCCTGGAAACCAAACGTGTGTATTTGAATAATGAGTATGTAGCCCGTCTATTGTACAATTGGCCAACAATGAAACCAACACGTCGCGTATAATTCTTACGCCCTCATGCGTGCCGGATATAAATAGTGTCGCATAAAATACAGCTAAAATTAATACCAACAATAGCATCACAAAAACTCTGACATTGATAAGCGTCACCTTGACCATGATTCTAAAAAAACAAACAAGCATAATTACCCATATTCGGTCAATACTACACCCGCGGACACATTAACTATATTTGGTCAATAACGCACCCTATGCAGAATTTGCTCAACGGATATAATTGACTATATTTGGTCAATAACACAACCAAGATTGGGTAATAATCTCGTCGAATGTTAAAAAAATAATACGCTAATGACCATATTTGGGTAAACGCAACCAACTCTCGCTATTAACATTGCACAAACAAGCACAGTATAATCATTTACATACAACAAGTCTACAAGATGGAGCGATTTACACGCTTTGTAGACTACTTGGGTTTTTCTTTAACAAACGAGAATTACGCTGCATACCAAGATTTATTTTGCAGTTTTGAACAATTCTGCAATATGAATACGGGTATTTCGCAGGAATTGCAATTTATCCGCTGGCATCGACAATACTCATCAACACCACCAACAATGCCAACGACAGCCGTAGTAACACCAACCCTTCTTCAACCCGATCCCCTCCACCTTCCTACAAAACTGGCTACATTACCCGATCAGACATGCTTTAATACCTTTTCGCTAGAACGCACAACACAACAAGCAAACATGGAGCCACAAACCGTACAGGGTGAACCAAATATAATTGAACAAACACTCCTTGAAACCCTAAACTCCAGCAAAGACGAAAACTCTGAAACCACATTTGAACAGCACGAAATCTCGGACATTATTATGAGTATTAACGAATCTCATTTCGAACCAACAATTGCAAGTCAAAATAAAGCAATAACCACAAACGGTGTTGGACTTGGACAAGGTAAAAACATTTTACAGAATGAACATGAGAAAAAAATAAAACGACGACGCACGAAAACAGGGGTTCGAGGCTCGGGTAGACCAACCAACGACGCAAGCATTATGCATATAGATGGTGACGAAAACGAAGACATCAAAACTGAAGCCGCATTAGCACTTAAAGAACTACAGCAATTGACCTCCGCGGGGAGGATATGAAAAAAATCGCAAATATACACCAAACACCCTTACGACATCAAATGCTTTGCTATAAAACATTACAGCAGTTTTTAATTCATCTCAGAAAGATGAAAAAAATCATTGGAAAAAATTAAAAAACATCGCGACACCTTAGCACATTTGAACTATTTAGAAATGAACATGTTACCCTATGTTGAAAAAAACACTCCAATCTGTACTGAACTTACTTATATTGTTAATAAACTAGCATGTATTAAAAATAAAACTGTGTAAATTATTAAAAAAGATGAATAAAATATTATAATGTAACCTAAAACGTTGTTATTTGAATTTGACTTTGAAAAAACACACGTCACGCTTGCATAACATTACTTCCGTCTGACCCATAAAGTCGCGCGCCAATTTCAAACGCGCTCATTGCGGTCGACCAGGGCTTCGGCGTCGCATCTCGGCCGCGCATGCGCGCAACACACACGAGCGCACGTCGCTCGACCACGCCCCGGACCACGCCCAAAAAAAAGTCCCCCCCCCCCGTCCAGGGACACTTTTTTCGAACACTTTTGTAGCCTCACCCGACTCTTTTACAATACTATCTTATAGTAAAATGAAAAAATTCCCACACCCCCCCAAAAAATGTGATACTTTTCTGGGTATACTACTAATTGTCTTCCCAACAGTTTGCATAGATATCTGACCACTTAACATCTTTAAAAGGCACCTAGTGAGTTTGCCAGGCAGCCAAGGTCACTTGATGAGCTCCCGAGATGGAAAGCTACTGAATTTCGCCAGTTCCTACTCTATACTGGACCTGTTGTTCTAAAAAATGTTGTTTCAAAGGATCTTTACAACCATTTCCTTTCTCTTTCTGTTGCAGTTGCAGTTCTCTTAGATTCTGATGACAATACACGGATTAAGTATTAGTAGGGAACAAACACCGATCCTGAGCCACTTTTTTTCCTCACCATACATATAAGCATTTCCGTCTTTTTTTCCCTATTTCTTTCCGTCCCCAACGTTCTTAACATCCTTAGCATCCTTAACGTCCCCGGCATCCTTAGCGTCCTCAAGGAATTTCCCATAAAAAATTTTCATAAAAACTTCCGTAAAAATTTTCCGTAAAAATAAACTTCATGAAACATTTCATAAAAATTTTCATGGAAAAACTTGATGTAGAAATTCATGAAAGAGACCTTCGTGAACAAATCGGCCTCGTCAAGTATTTAAAGGGGAACTATATGTATGGTAAATAAAGAGGTATGGTGAATTCAAAACCTAATTTCCGTTCGGAAATCAAGAGACTCGCATCGGAGTGTGAGAAGAACGGTTTTTGAAAAGGGAATATCGTGAGGCGGACGCGTCTGACTGAATTTCCTTATATCGGTATTGTGAATGATGCTGGTAGGGGTAGGCCAGAGAAAGCGGTCGAAAGATTAAGGGAATATGCGGAGTTAAGGAATAGGATGATGTTGGTGACGGAGGAAGCATTGGTTGGGGTTAGGAAGGTTATCAGAGAAGAGGTAAGACCTAAACCACTGACGGTGGTTCAGTTAAGAACAATATTCAGAAAGGTTTTAATTCCTTATGGTTGTAATCCGAGGAAATCTTTTCTTTTACAGTTGTATAGGGAAAAGATTGCGGAACCGTCGAGATCTGTTTCGGAGATCGGAGCAATGACAGCGAAAGAAATGAAGAGAGAATTAAGTCAGTTGGGATTAGATTTTGTAACGAATATGGGTAAACCGGTTTTGAAAAAAATTCTCGTAGATAATGCGATACAGAACGGGGATTTGAAACTATTTGAGTGGGATTATCGTCTTGGTCGATATTGGATAGGATTAAGTCGTTGGTACACGGTTAGCGGTTTGATGTTAGAATCATTCACGTTATGGCCGGAAAAAAATAATTTTTTTTTTTTCATCAACAGCTTATGTAAATATAAAACAACATAAAAAGACCACCTCCGATCAGCGCGGAATTTCTTCGGACTAACCGACTCATCTCTTATTTTTTCCCCCATACTCATTTGGAGTATGGGAAGTTTTTTTTCCAACACCTTATAGGGATAGATATGTATAATAAATAAGAGATGTCAACATCGGCTAACCCAGAACCCAAGTTCCGTAGCGAGATTAAGAAACTTGCATCGGAGCGTAAGAAGCGTCCCGAGTTTAATATTCGAAACATGAAAAAAAGATTGGCGGAAGAAAAGTCGTGGGAGAAGAGTATTGCGAGAGAAGAGACTCATCGTAAAAATAGTATTGCGAGAGAAGAGGCAAGACGTCGTGGTGTGGTGAGAAGATCGGTGGCGGCAGAATAGAGGCGTGTGCTGGAAGAAAAAAGACATGTTCACAAGGAAAAGATAGACCGGAGAGATTTGAACGAGACGGTCCATCAACGCGACCAGAGACTTCGTCGGAATGAGTTGGCAAGAATAAGACGTGCGAAAAAGAAGGAAGTGGCGGCCAGACTTTTGGATCTGACACCGGTTCTTCAGGAAACTGCGTTGCGTGGAATGGTCTCCTGTTACATAATTAAACCGACCGTAGCTTACGATCCCGTTCCGTTCTTGGAAGCCGTTCGTCCAAAAGTACAGGAACTTTTGGATGGATTACGTGGCAACAAATCACGAAACATAAGGATCGGACTAATCTGTCTGATGGGAAAAGAACAGAATGGGAAGGAGACGGAGAAAGAAGCAACATTTACGACGGGAAATTACAAACTTCACGGTGTGGATAGTATGACGGATGATATTTGGGAAAAGATGAAAGATAAGGTTTTAGAAGAGTTCTCTCGATATCAGAAGGAAGGAAGTCAGTATTTTTTGAAAAGAGTACTTCGTCTTCAAATTCACGTCGGAAAATTTACTTCATTACAAGGTAAGGGATCTAACGTTTCCCTTCCGAAATGGTTGGAAAAAAAGAAAGCGATGATCAACATGAAAAATACAGACGATCAATGTTTCAAATGGGCAGCAACCCGTGACTTGAATCCTGTGAGTAAGCATCCGGAAAGAATTATGAAAAAACTTCGTGAACAGGCAGAAGAATTATATTGGAAGGGTGTTGAATTTCCGACACCGGTCGACGGAGAATCTATCGAAAATTTCGAAAAAAATAACTGTGTGAACGTATTTCATTTGAACGAGGAAGAAGACAGAATCCATCCGTTATGAATAAGTAAGTGTTATTCTTCGGGTGGAACGCGTACGATACGTCTTTTTTCTTTGGGGCGATCATTATTACATCGTCAAAAGTATGTCGAAACTTGTCGGATCTCAGATGAGTTCGTACGGACACAAAAAGTATATTTGTGATCAATGTCTGAATGGATTTGGAAGAAAAGATCTTTTGAAAAAACATTTGGAATGGTGTTTGAATGAAAAACATCAGACGGATGAATTTCCGGAGGAAGGTTCTGTCTGTAAATTCGAAGGGGAAAGAAGGACGCAGATACATCCGTACGTGATCAGCGCCGATACTGAATCTTTCCTGAAAAAGAAAAAGGAAGATATCGAAAAGGATAATAATCCCAAAGCTTCCGGAACGGAAGAGTTACATGAACATATTATGAATTCTTATTGTATGAAGTCGGAGACGATCCAGCATATATCGGTTCACAAATTACAATGTATATCCGATAGGTTTGTGAATGATGTCGTCGGAAGGGTACGTGAATTTTTCCAGAAAACTCACGATCCCGTTCCCATGGAAGAGATGTCTCATAATCAAATGAAAAGTCACGAGTCAAAGACTTGCTGTTATGTATGTGACCGTGAATTTACCGAAGAAAATCACAAGGTAAGAGATCACTGTCATTTTACCGGAAAATACCGCGGTGCCGCTTGTGACACGTGTAATTTAAAAATGCAGGTTCCGTCGTTCGTTCCAGCATATTTTCATAATCTCGAAGGATACGATGCGCATCTGATCATTCGTGCGCTTGCAAGGATACCGGGTAGATTTAAATGTCTTTCCAAGACGGAACGAAAATATATATCTTTTTCGAAGATGATTTCCGTAGGACCATTTATGGACGAAGAAACCGGAGGGAAATACAACAAGACCGTTGAAATTCGGTTTTTAGATTCCCTCAAAGTGATGTCGTTGTCGTTGGATAAACTTGCGTTGGGATTGGATAAGGAGACCGACTTTATAAGTTTGGATCGGTATTGTGACAAAATGGGATACACGAAAGAACAACGGGATTTACTAAAACAGAAAGGGGTGTATCATTACGAGTAAATGGATGGACACGATAAGTTTGATGAAAGATGTCTTCCTCCCAAAGAGAAATTTTACAGCGGATTAACAGGAGAAGATATTAGCGACAAAAATTACGAACGTTTGGTAACGGACACGCTGATATTATCCGACGTGATCGAAAATTTCCGAAAACAAAGTAGGAAGATGTACGGTTTGGATCCTCCGTGGTATTTTACATCCCCGGGATTATCGTGGGACGCATGTCTGAAAATGACTAGGATAGTCTTACAACTAATTACCAACAAAAAAATGAACAAATTCATCGAAGAGGGAATTCGCGGCGGTGTGAGTACGGCAGTGATGCGATACGGAGTCGCCGATAATAAGTACGTTGGTATTTCGGATATTCCGGAAGGTGTCATAGAATTAATGAAAGAATTGGATTTACGGATTCGGAACGATCCGACAGATATCGACGGAAAAGTTTTAGATTTCGAAAACAGACTCTGTAAATTTTTATCGAATTATAGTCAGGAAGAGGACGATAAGATTATGACATACGTGAGTAAAAATCTTACGAGATGGGTAACCAATCTTCGCAACCCAAAAACCCGACGTTCCGTCCATATTCATTTCGTATCTGGATGCGAATAGTCTGTACGCGTACGCCATGAGTCAACCCTTACCTTACGGAGGCTTCGAATGGATGTCGGAAGATTTACTGGAAAATCGGGACCGACTTCCGGAGGGAAAAGGTTGTTTTCTAAAAGTGGATTTAAAATATCCGAAAGAACTTCACGACTTCCACAGCGACTATCCGCTCGCTCCCGAAAGGATAATGACGGAAAGCGGTACGTTAAAATTAGCACCGAATTTAGGAGACAAAAAAGAATATGTCGTCCACGCAAGGAATTTAAAATTTTATCTGGATCACAGGATGAAATTAACGAAGATTCACGAGGGACTCATGTTTTCGGAAAAACCGTGGATGTCTGAATATATTCATATGAACATCGAATTTTGTAAAAAAGCCACGACGGATTTCGAAAAAGATTTTTACAAACTGATGTGTAATGCTGTTTTTGGGAAGACAATGGAGAACGTGAGAAACCGTACGGATATTTGTCTCGTCAACGACGAAAAACAATGAAACAAGTTGGCGAGAAAACAAAATTTCGAGAGTGCGACGATCTTTTCGGAAGATCTGGTTGCATCCCACATGAAAAAGACCGAGACTTTTTTGAACAAACCTATTTACGTGGGAGCCGCAATTCTAGAACTGAGCAAATTACATATGTACAAATTTTTCTACGACTATCTCAAACCGAAATTTGGAGAGAACGTGAGACTAATGTACACGGATACGGATTCGTTCATCTTACACGTGGGAACCGAAGACTTTTTCAAAGACATTTCGAACGACGTGGACGAATGGTTCGATACGAGTAGTTTCCCAAAATCCCATCCATCGAGAGTTCCGTGCAGAAAGAATAAGAAAGTATTGGGAATGATGAAATTCGAAATGGCCGCCAAACAGATTAATGAATTTGTCGGTCTGAGAGCGAAATTATATTTGTTCAAGTTGGATGGTGACAAGGAAGAAAAGAAAGCGAAAGGAATTAAGAAGGCCACAATCAAGAAAACTTTAAAATTTGAGGATTACAAGAACTGTCTTTTTACGGGCGAGAAACAATGGCGCGAAATGGATACCATCCGTAGTCGAAAACATATCATTCATACGGAAAGGGTGAGTAAAGTCACGTTATCCACCGACGACGACAAGAGAGTTATTTGCGAAGATCAAATTCACACGTTGGCCATCGGTTACAAAGGAGCCAGTAAGACTTGAATTTACTGACGAATAAATTCAAGTAAAATTGAAGGACGTTCTGTGGAATCTTACGAGTAAGACTTGACAGCAACCCAAGTAAATTTTTGAGTATGTACTGTAGGACCTTACAAGCAAGACTTGACAGTATTCCCCAGTAAATTTTAAGTGTGTCCTGTTGGATCTTGTGAGTAAGACTTCAGTAAATTTCCAGTACGTCCTGTAATATCTTACAAGTAAATTTTAAGTAGATCCAAGTAAAAAAGAAGTAAAACTAAGCAAATCTACCTATATAATAAAATGACGGAACCATCAGTATCAACCCCACTGGTTACAAAACCTTCGGAACAACCAAAAGTCAAAGATCCGTGTCGAGTCACGGCGGGAAAAAGATTGGCGGCTATCAGTCAACAGGCCAAAGCCAACAAGAAAGCGAAACGGGAAGAAGCGGAACGGGAAGTAAGTATTGAAAGTGATGATGAAACTTCAACATTTTCCCTGAAAAAATTAGGTTTGATTTCTACCATCATTGTAGGATTCGGAACCTTATATTTTATGTGGCGAAGTCAGAAAAAGGAAGAAGAAGAAGAACCTATAGAGGAAAAAGAAGAAGTCCCGACGAAACAAAATCCCGCGAAAGTACACTTCGACGGCCCGTTTGATTAGGATTAACTGCTATTATCAGTCATACGGATGAAAGATCAAGGAATATGAGTAGCGGGAAACACACTCCTTCCCACAATGCATTAAATTCAGCGCGGGGTTTGACTGGATGATAAACATCTTATGGAAAACTTCATATGATGTTAAAAAATGAAGGTGATGATACTGAAGAATTCAGCGCTGATTGGTGATAACGAGATTACCACCATTCAGTCTGACGATGGTAGTGATACATTTTACTTCGCAGGGAAGGAACTGGCAACCGCACTTGGATATGTTAGAACACGCGATGTCGTTACTAGACACACGAAAGAATGGATGAGGACCACACTTAGAAATATAAGGGGGCCGGGAAACACGGCCCCCTTTGTTAACATACCCGGTGGTGTACAACCCAACAGGGTTTTTGTTACCGAACCCGGTCTATACAGTCTTGTATTTGGTTCAAGACTACCTACCGCCGAGGATTTCCAACGGTGGGTATTCGAAGACGTTCTTCCGTCTATTCGGAAAACGGGAACGTATACATTACCGGGAGTTATGAATATGATAAAGGGTATTGATGATATGGAATTACAACAACTCAGAATAGACGATCGGACGGAAGCCCGGGGTGAATTAGTCCGCAAGGGGGAACTCGTTAAGAATCAACGAAAAGTTAAGGCTGGGAGGAAAGGTGGATTGATTGCACAAGAAAATATTAGACAATCTAAAACGAAGAGTTTGACAACCTCGAAATAGAACATTATAATCTTCAAGAAAGGGTAAAAGATTTACGGACCGAAAATATAAAACTTTGGACCAAGAATAAAAAACTTACGGAGGAATTAGGAAAAGCGAACCATGAACTTGATGAAATAGAAAAACTATGTCGGTCGTAAATAATTTTTTTTTTCATTTCTCGTAGAAATAAAAGAACAATATGTCCGATACAACGAAAAAAGAAGTCGTGAACGATCTTTACAACGCCCACCGCATTACTCACTGCAGGTGTCGTCGGCGTCTCGTACGCTGCGAAAACTATCGTCGGGAAAAGTTTGGGGGCACCTATGACGTTCGAAGGTGCGATGAAATTAAGTCTCGCTGTCGCGGGAAGTTCATTTACCGTCATGTATCTGAAAGAGAAAGGGTACATTCCCAAAATAATCAATAAATAAACATACGGTAGATTAAAGTATATCGTGAATCACGATATACTTGATTTACCCGTTGGCATGTGCGAATTAGTACAGTATTTATTATCGAATAAGGATAATAAATAAAATGATGACACCAAATCTAATAGTCGGCGGATTATTCAATGCCGTCGCGTTTGCGGGGGCAGGATTCTTATTTTCAAGGAAGAAGTCAAAAGACATAATCATGCGTTGGAAGAATTAGCCGAGGCCAAGGAGAAATTTTACGAATCCGAAGTGAAAAGACGGAATCAAGAATTACGTCGACGTCAAGAAATTTTAGACGCGAATCACGATATCGAAGAGACGAACAAGGCGTTGGACGAACTGAGAAATTATAACAGACGGATGGATTTATCGGCTCCGGATCGTAAACCGAAATTAAGTGATTATTATCGACTGTCGGACAACATGCAAAAATATATGTACGTTACCGTAAGTGTCGTCGGTCTCAGAAGCGGATACGCGTTGACGCGAATACTGTGAATTTTTTAAGTGACGAAGAACTTAAAAAATTACATGACGAGAAAACATTTGAGAACCGTTGATTTTTTCCAAACGGATGAATTTCCTGCCGTATCAATATTTCTAAATTTTAATCCGTAGACGGTAATTTTAGTAGCCATGTAAAAGAATGTAAACATCGTATGAAC
This sequence comes from Paramuricea clavata, assembly GCA_902702795.2. NCBI lineage: Eukaryota > Metazoa > Cnidaria > Anthozoa > Malacalcyonacea > Plexauridae > Paramuricea > Paramuricea clavata. The sequence goes on from CACRXK020001573.1 coordinate 33,368, forward strand.
GATGCCACTCGCTTGCGTTTCGGTAAACATGGTGACATTTCCCGTACTTCCACCGTAAAATCCGTACGTGGGAGATTGCGTTTCCTGATTGATACCGACACCACTTACTTTAAAAATAATGAATTTTGCATTTTTTTGATCGGTTGCCGAGACGGTGACGGTTTCGAGAAATCCCGGTGGAAGGTCCGTAAAGTTGTGTGAGATCGTATTGAACGGGTGGATTTCTTCCGATGTCGTTCAAGTCGATCAGTTCGGTTTCATTTTTCTGAATTTCGGCCGTATTTCTCTGTTGTATCTCTTCCATGTCCGCGACCTTCTTTTCGAGGTCGTTGTTTTCAAAATAATCATATCCCATGAGTATACTCATTTATCTGAATAGAAAATAAGCAACTCCTACCGAAATTTGGGTAATGATTCCCAAACTTAAAGTTTGTGAATTCGGAACGGTTGTATTTTCCGTAGGATCTATCGCTGGACTTGTAGGTTTTTCTACAGGATTTACTGTAGGTTCTTTTACAGGATTTACTGTAGGTTTTTTCACGGGATTTACTGTATGTTTTTCTACCGCAGGTTCCTCCGTAAAATTCACTTTTTCATTCTTTCCAAAACTCATACCATTTTTAGCGATCGTTAAAATATTATTATACCCGGGTAAAGGTTTCCTTAATATTTTCATATCGGACGGTATTAAAATTAATCCTGGCATGATGGCAAAGTTGAGGACGACGTGTGTATCAGCGATCGCCGTCCGCATATTTCGAATGATCGTCGTGACGTCATTTTGTACGATACTGTCTCCTAAAACTTTTCGAAAGACGTCTTGCGTCTGTAAACTTTTTGCGCCCTGTCCCGTAATACTCCACCGGGTATTCGCTTGCGATCCAAGCACGGAGTAGGTATAAACTTCGAGAGATTGTTGAAAGAGGCGTTGTCCTAATTTCGTCAATCCACGCGATGTTTTCGGAATGAATTGGGTATCTTCCCGTTATTGGGTATCTTCCCGTTAAATATTCGTAGATGACGTACGTTCCGCCGTATCGGGTTTGTACGTAATGCTGATTGCGAATTTTACGACGAGTATCCACCGGTAATCCGTAATACCATGTTCCGACATTCGCATGCGAGGAGACGGTTCGTCTTTCCCATGTTTCGTGGACGGGCGTGTGTTTTTGGATGGTAACAATATCATCTTCGGTCAGTAAATGATCCAGTAATTTTGGATTTTTCATGAATTTTTCCATCTGATAATGAACGTGAAATTTTACGGTCGATGTGACCAAATGAGAAATGTTATTATTCAGGTGATCTTCGGAAATTCCAGATTTGAAGGTAGCGACGTAACAGGCTGCCAGCGAACAAAAATAAGAATTTTTGTGGTAATCAAACGGAATTAAATCCATAAATTTTCCTGTCTCCGTATATTGCGGTGTCGTGTATTCGAGATGGACGGAAAAAGAGTCCGACTCGTAAATTTTAAATGTGTGTAAATTCATCGAAAAATCTTGGTTGGGACAGAATATCATATCCGACGCGACGTTACGCCATCCGTTCGTCCAATATAAGTATTTCGTCCAATCCGGATTCGTATGAAATGTATCGGACGTAATATCGTAACTTGTAAGATTGTTGACCTTGTACGAAATCTCGGTAGAATTTACCGCACCGTCTTTGGTAAAGTCGACTTCAAAATTAAATTTACTCAATGTCGCATTGGGATATTTTTTTAAAAAATTAGTTTTCATCTTTTGGATTTCGAGGGGATAGGCTTTTTTCACCTTTTCGTAAATTTTTCCGTAATATTGACGGAATAATTGATCGTCCATTTTATTATACGATGTATAATTCCATTAAAACATTTCCCGGTATGATATCGTGAACGTTAGATTTTACGTCGAAATGAAGTTCGTTGTAAATTCCCACATCGGTATAAACTTCGATGTCGTTGTATTTGGTCGTCATTCCAAACAAGGGTTTCGTTCCGTCGATGGGAAGCGACGTGATGACATTACTGGGAAATCCCATCGGATCTATATTTTGGGATCGGTTCGCTAAATTACATCCGACCGTCACGTAACATAATCCTTCGTGAATATCTACGGAACGATCACTTTTATGCGTCATTGAAAAGGTAGTGTATCCCAGCAGACCGTTCAGTTTCCATAAGTTTAAAGATTTTATACCTTTCGTAAATCCGATCTTGATGCGACCGTCGGGAAATTCTTCGACGGATAATCCATGACTTTCCAACTTTTTTCGTAAATTTTTAAACGTCCAGTATCCTTCGTCCAACACAACTTTTTTCCCGTCGATGGAAAAATAGTCGTTGTATCCCTTTCGAATATTCTGATAATTCCAAAAGATGGCGGCTGTTTTGACGTAGAGTTTGGACGTGTGCGTTAGAACTAACGGATTCAGTAATTTCATCGTAGTTTTTCCATTTTCGACGTATACCGTTATCTTCTTCATTTATATTTATGAAAATATGAATGGGATTACCTTTGGATTTAGCCTTACGCGAACTTTATTTTAACGTCAACGGTGGATGCATGTCGATGGAGAAATTATATTCGGATGCGGTCGAAGAAGGCATCGAAGGAGTCACGCGAAAAAATGTGAAAGAATGGTTACAGACTCAGAATACCTACATCGTCCATAAACCGATTAGAAAACATTTTAAAACACAGAGGACCTACGTCGACGGACTCGCCCAACAGATTCAAATGGATCTTGTGGATATGCAGAAATACGGGAGTAAAAGGAAAAGAAACGGTGGAAATAATTGGATTTTAACGGTGATCGAAATCTTAAGTCGGTATGCATTTGCCGTTCCTGTATGGAGGAAAAATACCGAAAGTATGGCCAAAGCCGTCGAAAAAGTTTTAGGACAATTCAAAGAAAGATTTGGAAGATATCCAAAAACAGCCCAATTCGACGACGGAAAAGAATTTTATAATGTCGGCGTCAAATCATTGAAGGAACACAACATTCATTATTTTTCGACGGGGACGGATAAAAAAGCGGCGATCGTCGAAAGATTCAACAGGACGTTAAAAACAAGAATGTGGAAATATTTTACGGAAAATAAGACAATCGTCTGGGTAGATGTCTTGCCGGATTTTGTAAATTCCTATAATCATTCCAAACATCGAACCATTGGAATGAAACCGGCAGATGTGAACGAAAATAATAAAGATGAAGTCTGGACGAAAATTTACGGATATCCGTTATCCCATTTCCCAAAACCGAAATTTAAAGTCGGGGATCGCGTAAGAGATATGATCGTACAGGGAACATTCGAAAAAGGATACACGCCGAATTATACCAACGACGTTTTGGAAGTGTTTCGCGGTGATCCGAACATGTATAAACTCAAAGATTCCGACGACCCCGACAGAGAAATTTTAGGAAGATTTTATGAACATGAATTATCGCTGGATTTAAGTACTAAATAAAATGGATATCGAACTGAATGACTTTGGACATCGCGACGATGATTACGAGTGGGATGATTGGGAGGAATTTAATCTGGACAATGACTTGTACGAAACAGGATTAGAAGATTTGGATAGACAAGACAATGAATTATGGATGATGGATTTTAAGAAAAACAATGAGAGTGATACATCTACAAAAAGAAAAAAGGAAACTAATTCACTGTATACGACCGGATCGCCCGTTGATTTAAAATCAAAATATATGAAAGAACTTTTCACGGAGGATTATAGATTGAATCCGAACGACGGACCGAATTCAAAAGATTTATTTTCCCGATTGGGTGTTGTTGATAAATATTGGTTGACATTCGTTGATGTCAAAGTTGCATTTATCGATAGAAATGGAAATTATTTCTTATCGAAAAATACATCGAACGCACAGGGTCAACTGAATTTTAGGACCGCATTCGAAAAGGCGACGGAAGAACATCAAAAAACATTGAATAGTATTGTGGAAGAAGAAGTTCCGAATGGTGAGAACATCGATGCTATTTCAGACGATGTACGTGACGAAATACATCGTGAAAATATCGATGATGATATTGAATTTAACGATCGGGTTCTACAACTCCATCGTGACGGAAAATGTACCGAACAAGAAACAAGGGAACTTATTGGAATTACCGTACCCAAAGGAGAACCCGAAGAAAAATAAAATATTTAAAAATAGAATGTGAACGACTTCGGCAGGATTTACGGACAGAATCCGATCCCGAACGGAAAGAAATCTTACAGGATGGATTAACGATCGTCGAACAAAATATTGATGATGCAAGATCCCGAATCCGAAGAGGGAATTCACCGCGTCCGCGAAAAGGTACGCGACGACATAAGGACGAGATTTGAAAAATTTAAAATATGGGCCAAAGAAAATTTAGGAGTTTTATCAATCATCTCCATCGCAAGTATCATTACGACGGTCGTCGTCGCCGGGAAAAAGACGTTGGTCGGTACCGCGAAAGGATTGGGAGAAGTGGGAAAAGCGTTGGCGAAATTCGCGAAAGCTGCCTTACCGATCCTCATTCCGATCCTGAATATTTTAAGTACCATACTGAGTTGGGGAGCAAAAGGATTAGAATTTCTCGTGAAAAATTTATGGATCGTCGCTATTCTCATCACCACCATCATCTATGAATATTTTAAGAAGAAGAAAAAAGAATTTTTTTTTATTTGATCCTTCCCATGAAAAGATGGAAAGCCGAACACAAGAATTAATGCCAGACTTTAATCGTCAATCCAGGACGGAACTCGTGGGAAATAGAACGAGACATTTAATCATGTTTAATCCAAATTCCGCCAAACCCGGGGAGGAAATCTATGTGAATATTCCAAAACTAAAACCAGATTCTGTTCTGGTTCCCAATAGTATGGCGTTGGTATTCGACTTTAAAAATGCCAACGAAAAATCATGGTTCCGAAATAATTTGGGAAAGCTATTACAGAAAAGATTGGAAATCCGGTTGGCCGGCGAAAAAGTCTACGATAACGGTGGTGAAAGTTAAATGGAAGTGTACAAAGATTTGTGGACGGATGGAAAACAACGTGCAGACTTGTCCCAAAATGGGATAAGTCGATAATGTCGCGATACGCGACATTTCCCTATTCAGTCTTTGTATCCTCCTTTTCTTCTTCCTTACCTTTCCTTCCGTAAACATGTTTTACCGTCACCACGCCACCGCTTAGAATTCCCAGATACGGAATGTACGGAGATATTCTTTCCACGATACTTTTCACGTCGGTTTTTAATAATTTACCCTGATTTAATTCTTCTTTCAGATCATTTCCGCTATCGATCATACGAATATTTTCCAGTAATCCCGAAAATTTCTCGATCAAAGTTTCCGTGAGTAGGATGTTGACTTTTTCACGCTGACCGATATCGTATTCCCGCTTAATTTTACGAACGATACGTGGCGTTGCTTTTTCAAATAATTCTCGGATTGTTTGATTTCACCCACGTTTGATAACCGAACTACTTCCGATCTTATACCTTCCACAATTTCGGCTTCCGTCTTCTGTTCTTAAAATTCTTCTTCCATTCTAATACTTTATCTCATGACGGAACAGATGAATTAATTCTAATTCCAAGTACGAATACTTATTTTCCCTTAATTTTTTACGAACAGATTTTATTTCACTTACACCCACGACGTCCGGATCAACATATTCTTCCAGGATTGCTTTCATATCCTGTCTGTTCGGATTATAGAACGTCACTAATTTCTGAATGTTCTCGCGAAATGGTTTGGCGATCGACGTTAACTGTTGTGTAATCACGATCGTCGAAATGTTCTGATGACGTCCACTCATTCCTAATTTCACCAATTCACTCGTACGACCCTTGATAAATTTTGTACTCGCACAATCATCGAGAATAATCAAGGATTCTTTCCCCGACGTATAATTCACGACGCGCTTTAACGAATCTTCCACATCATCCTGATCCCACGGAACAATGAAAAAATTCGGATCTCTATCGATAAAATCTTGTTCATACATCTTGTTCCAATGATATACGTCGGACAGATTAAAAAAATATTGGAAAATTTACGAAAATACGTCGTCTTCAACTCTTCGATCAGATAATGTGTTTTTCCACACGCCGTCATTCCGACGATGATCATATTAAACGGTTTCATTTAATAAAATGGGAGGATGTCTCTCTTCCGAAAATACTATCAAACGCAATAAAAATCATAAAAGACGAAAGATGTTCAGTTTAGGATTCGGGTTCGATCGCGGCGATGCGATGACCAGTATTCATACGCAGATCGGATACGTCAGTACGACGGTTAAAAATTACGACGGAATAAATGATAAAACTATTCCTGTGGAGAATATTGTTATGGACGTGTCTGATCAGTTGCCTCCTGATTCCAATCACGTTTGAAGTCTTACTGGTGATAATAATCCTGAATAAATTTTAATAATACCATGAATTATTAAAATCTTTTTACGCGGACGGTGTGTGGACGGGTAATTCTTCTTTTTTCTTCTTCCAACACATCCTCACCAATTTTGTCGTCACGAAAATCAAAATGGATAATGCGGACGAACTACAGATCGCACACGTCGCGTACAAGACGTTGGCCTCTTCTTCCGTCAACGCCACGTTCGGAATGATCGAGTTGCAACCGCCGCTAATTTCATGGCGGAATGAATAACTGTCGTTGCAGGGTTCACCTTTTATTTAATGATAATTTTTTTTTAAATCATGACGTTCTACAAAACCGGGAATATGTTTAAGTATCTCCAGTACTTCGGAGAAAAAAAGATCGTGGAGTGAAGATTCGTCCATACCACTACGTCTCATAAACTCTTCACATTTCTTTCCCTTCGACCGTATGTCATCCAAAAATACATCAACATCCGAATCCCTAACAAGACGAAGACCAGCCCCTGTAGTATGGATAAGATGTGACCGAATACCATCTCTGATCTCTGTATCATTAATTTATTATATGAAAAAAATTTTCCTAATCCCGGGTAGGTTAGGAAAGGATGTGTGAAACAATGAATAGTAACCTTGTAAAAACTATCGCAGAGAAATATTCCGGATATATCTTATTTTGTTATAAGGTTTTGATAAAATTTTTTTTTTATTCCTCGTCATCATCTATATTATAATACACATCCATCATTTCCTCCCTCTCCCTCCGAATACGAGCGTTCTCCAATGCGAACTGAAGTAAAGACGTTCTGTCCGGCTTTCTCCTGTATCTAGAACTACGTCTTACCTCTTCCCTCGCAATGTTACACAACTTCTCTTCCGCAACACTCTTTTTCAAAAAACGTTCGTTCTTCTCGCGACGCTTCTTACGCTCCGATGCGAGCTTCTTGATTTCCGAACGGAAATTAGGTTTTGAATTCACCATACCTCTTTATTTACCATATGTATAGTTCCCCTTTAAATACTTGACGAGGCCGATTTGTTCACGAAGATCTCTTTCATGAATTTCTACATCAAGTTTTTCCATGAAAATTTTTATGAAATTTTTCATGAAGTTTATTTTTACGGAAAATTTTTACGGAAGTTTTTATGAAAATTTTTTATGGGAAATTCCTTGAGGACGCTAAGGATGCCGGGGACGTTAAGAACGTTGGGGACGGAAAGAAATAGGGAAAAAAGACGGAAATGATTATATGTATGGTGAGAAAAAAAAGTGGCTCAGGATCGGTGTTTGTTCCCTACTAGTATTTAGATTTTGCTCGAGAGCTTTTAAACTACTTTGTTGAGAATGCCAAGCACGTTTATGGGAAGACTTTCACAGTGTACAATATTCATTGTCTTAAGCACCTACCGGATGATGTTAGATACTTCAAATGCTCATTAAATGAGATCTTGTGCTTTCCGTTTGAAAATTTCATGCAGCAGCTGAAGAAGTATGTTAGAAAAGGGCAAAACCCACTTGTCCAGGTGGCAAAACGGCTGGGCGAATTTAAGGAGGCTAGTGAACAGTGTAGTGTAGGGCATTACGACTACCTTCTCCAAGGTGGGAACAATATCAGATAACATTAACTCTTTCTAATCACGTCCCAGTCTCATCGATGCTGCGAGATAGATGGCGAGAAATTTCATATCTTCGGTTCTGTGCATGCTATGAAGACAGAAATACCACCATTCGATTCAGAAATAAAAGATTTAACTAATTCTTCCCTATAGTTTTAGTCATTATCAACATTGTAGCAATTTATGGGCCTTTGAAAGTCAAACACGATCATATTGTATCAAATTATGCAATTGTCTGAACAAAAATATAGACTAGCCATACCTTTCGCCGACAATAACTTCGGCCCCTTCGAACATATCATCTTTGTAATAGTCTTGTTAGAATCCCCATTAAAAACACTACTTAGAGTGTTATTTGCAAGCCTGTATCTTCAAATCTGTATCTTTTATCAATATATTTCCATTTCTTGTCCGACTGTGAGCTCGAAGTGAGTTAATCTCAACCGGAAATATGACTGAAAACCGTCAAAACAATGCGAAGCTTGTATCATATGACCCTGCAAAGGCCAGAAATGGATTCGCAAGGTCAAATTGCCCCTACACGCGTGAGTTTGACGTCATCCCAGCTGCAGGAGCTTCTTATTGGCCAATTATTGCACAATGTACGCACGTGCAAGTAAAACCCGACATCTTCAAAAATTCAAAATAAATATTTCTACGTTCAGCAAATGACGAAATGTTCAAGAGATTCAAGATCTTGTGTATATGAAATTTAGAATCTTTGGCCAAGCGGTGAGTAAATATATGATTGTTTCGGTTTGTGTAATGTTCTGACGGCACTTGACCCCCTGTTTGAAAGGTTATTTTGTGAGGATTACAATGGTGGCTTTCATTTAAAAGGGGGGTAAATACTTGCCGAGATATTAATATTAGAAAAATTGTGTCGTATGATGCAAAAGGGGGTGGTTGAAAAAGAGTTAAGGACAGTTGCTTTTTACTTATAAATAAAAAGTATGCAATTGTTCGAGATAAAAGGAGTGATGGGACATCGGTTTGCGACGTTCTTTATGATCATCTAGAAAATTTCTTCTTCACTCCAATTGAGTCTAAAGTTTTGAACATAGCTCTCGCACGACAAATTCATCACAAAACCAAACGTCTTCTGATTGAGTCATCATCTTTGTATCGCAAAGTTGTTTGCTTACCTGTGAATAGTGGATATGTGCTCTTCCCATTACACCATCAAGTAGAAAGAAGTTAGCACAACATGGTTACTTTTTCTGTTACCGATAATTTTTTGCATGTAAGTAGCCTGTGCATGTAAAGCAGTTAATAAAACTATAGGTTTTGTTTTGTTAATATTACAAAATATATTTTTAGTTATATCTTTTTCACCATGAAAAATCGAAGAGAACAAAATAATACTGTTGACAAGTTCTACTTATTAATACTGTTTTCTGTTGAAGGTACTGTGATCACGACCTGGGTACGAGCAATCTGGATTGAAAACGCAATTGAGGAGGAAGGTGTTGTTCCAAAAGCACGGATCCAAGGAAAAACGGTTCGCTGGCCAATCGGAATGAATGTCCTAAGATCTTTCAACGAGCAAAAAGAACCTTCAGAAGACTGGCATAAGTTTCCATTGATGAAGATAAAACTGACCTCGGGTTTGTTTCCTGCGCTACTTTTCCAAATTTGTGTTTACTCGTTCCATGTGGGAATTAATTAATATTCCTACTTTTATCATTGTACAGAGAATAGAGAAGATTGTGAAGCCTATGAGTTCACAACAAGTGCTGAAAGTGACGAAGAGGAAGGTGAAGGAGAGGAAGGTGACCAAGAGAAAGAGGAAGTTGCACAGAAGATTCCTGATAAAGTGCATCGATCAAAGAGCAGCAGAGCTGGTTGTTCTTCAGGTTATATATATAACATAACACCTGCAGAACTAGTATTGTTCGATGCTGAATTAATATAAACGAGTATGTTTATGACATTCAGTATATATTTCATAATTTCCAGTCTTAAATCCGTCTGACCATGTAGCTCAGTTGGTAGAGCGCCGATCTAGTAATTCGAAGATCACGGGTTCAAGACCCAGCCGCGGCAGACAACATCTTTCTGCTTGCACTGGCTATGGAAATTATATAATACACACTCTAGAACATTTTCATCTTAATATATATATATATATATATACCTGATACTTTATAAATCACATGTATACAATGCGCCATTTGTTTTTGCAACACGTTATGCAATGCTGTATCAAGACAAAGCTGCCTTGAAGTTCGTGTTCAGGGTGTTTCAGGATTTTCTGTTTCGTACGTTTTGCAGAGAAGATTGAGTTTAGCTGAACAATTGGGGATCTGTATTAGCTGCGAGAGGCAAACTTGAGATGCAGTGTGTTAAAACAGACACCATAAACTGATTAAAGATGGTGAATGAGTTGTTTTTCTTGTCTTGTGAAATGAATTCCAGCCATTTTTTCTTGATTGTGGGGTTTCCAGCTGAAACTAATATGCAAATTTAACTGAAACAACTGTATTTTTACTGCACTGTATCTTTTGGCGAGAAGATTGAGTTTCAAAACTCAATTCAAGAACAGAAATCCCTGAAAAAACTCTGGTGTTTTAATGTTTTATTATATGAACACTACTTGATTTGAAATTATTCAATTTTGTTGATATATCAGGAAGATTTGCAATTTTAGATTTTTAAGTAGGTACAGGACCTATTTTATGGCAGTGATGCAGGCATATTCGTGTGTAAATATTACATTTTCTCACTACTATAGGGTTGCCTCCACCGCCCAAATTTCATTCTACTTCTACACCGAAGAATCCGATTCCAAATGATCATCCGGTCTGTAGAACTGGACGTCCCACATCACCACTAGCAGGTGACTTAAAGATTTCAAATTGTTTGAGGCAGTCATCCACAGAGCCAGAGAGAAGTGAAACACGAACCCCAAAACGTACGAGGAAAGACTTAGTCCTGCTTCACCGGGCCGTCATACAAAGAAATCAAGACAGGAAAAAGATTCGTCCATTGCCACAAGTAACAAGGCTACTTCCTCTGCGAGCTTGTTCCCAATGAGTGAATCACGTACGTATAAACATCTTAGTGCCGTAATTAGTATTGAAAATATTTTTGAAATAATTCCAATTACCCTGTCACCAAAATCCACACATTCACCTGGCTATGCAGTTATATGCCATGGTTACGAAGTTGTGTTCTGAGTTTGCAAATGAGAATGCGGTGGTAAGGTTCCATGTTTGTGTGAGTGGGTAAAAGCGATAAGGTTTCAAAATAAGAAGAATTTGTGTTACAGTAAATAACACTGATGTTGTAACTTTACGTGAGTGTAAATGTAGCCGCATTCCACTGCTAAGCCTTACGAGTAAGCCGGTTATAGAGTGGAAATTTATGCGGCGGGGTATTCTGCAGTTAAACCTTATTTTTACTTGTTTGACCGGTGACCTCATACTTTTCATAGGTTTTCAGAAAGTGGTACTTCGTCTGCTGAGTGAAATACGTGACAGCGTGCAACAAGTAGGAAAGCGATCTGAACCAGCCGATTCTGACTTTCATCTTGTTCAAATGACCAATATGGAAGAGTTTAGCGAACTTGAAGAGAATCTTCTTGACATTGAAAAAAAGAGAATATTGGTAAGCAGGTTTGAAAATATTCTTCGTGTCGTATTCATTTCAAGATTTTGGGCAACAGAACTTTGCGTCTGCAGTGTCTGATACGATCATAATACAAGTATATGCGGAAGACCTATACAGGGTGTATAGAAAGAACGGAGTCCATCTTTTATGTCAATAATTTTCATTGTACAATAGTCTTTGCCCTTACTTTAAATCTTGTCCTTTTTTCCAACAAAGGCTCATTCATGTTTTAGTGTGAGTTATATCTAGGTTATAGTAGAACATACTGTACCGTTTTGTGATGCGGCTTAATTATGCCATTTAAGCTATGTTATTGAACAATTTTTTGAACTTTTCTCGTTGAACTTTTAATACTTATTTTATAGGTATCTAGAATTGTAAGAATAGGTGGATCTAGTGTCAATGATAATGTTTGCAACATCATGACCAGGTATTTATCATTTAACTAATTATGTTCTATAACAGGTACCTAGCAACCAATCGGGCTGAAGTAGTGTAGTGTACACACGTAAAAACACAGAAGTTGTAACAAACCTGCAACAGACTTGTAGCAATACCGTTCCACCAACTTGTCAACAAGATGTGTTGTTTGCACTGCTTGTTCCCAGCTTGTTGACAAGTTGTCAACGGCTTGTTGACAACTTGCTACAAGATTGTTGGGCTCAACAGACTTGTTACGATGTCCTGTTAGTTCTTATCATCCTGCAATTCAACAATTTGTCAACAAGTTGTGTGAGTGACAATCTTGTAGCAACTTGATAAAATAACAGCATTGTTACAACTTGTTGACAAGCTTGTTACAAGTCTGTTGCGAACACATCTTCCTGACAAATTGTGAGATTTTTACGTGTGTAGTCTGTGTACAACAACTATAGTTGTCATGAAGCAAGTCCATGCCTGATAAGATTACAGCATTACATTATATACGACGTTTTATTCCTAGTACTTGCTTACTAATTCAGCTAATTCGGTTTTTTGAGAACCATTTTCATTTGTCAGCCTGAAGTGGTTGTTGAACCATTGTTCTTCCATGCGGGGCTTTATTGTATTTGGAAACTTAGAAGTTAAAGGTTAAAGTATATTGACTCTTTCGCAGATTTTGACTGTCAATCTATAGTACGTACTAGTTATTTTTCGTGTGCATGACTTTCGAATTTTCTTTCACCATTCTTATTTCTTAGACTGACGACGAATGAACTTATGTCAACATTCAACATGGATGGCCATCGAAAGAAAACTGCGTTTCGGACGACTGTGTTGTTTCAAATAATAAAAGGTAATTAATATATTACTCGTACTTAACAATTTGAGGTCATCCGAACATTTGAATTCACCTTTACAGGCTCTAGATAGTTTTCCGCATGGGGCTGAAGTGATTTTGCATTTTTTTAATTAGACAATAAATAAATTAATGAGTGGAATTTGGGAAAACAAGAAATTATGTGGAAACACGATGCCCACAGGGCGGACTGTTTTCACACAATTTTGAGTTTTCCCAATTTCCACGAGTGTTGATATAACTATATATCAATACGGAAAAAATGTTTTATATTTGTTTTATAATATAGCACAAAGAAACATAAAGAAAGAAATTTCCGACGTTTCTGTGTTGACATTGAATTATATCAACACGGCTCTTAGCCAATCAGCGTTCAGAATTTACAAATGCCATTATATAACATATTGCTATTATAAAAAATGTTATTATATTACTACAAATGCTATTATATAACATTACAAATGCTATATTATATAACATATATATGCATGCTCACTAATTTTACATCGTTTTCTTTGCAGAGAGTGTGTTGAAGAATTTCGCAAGCAGCGAGAATGTGATTACAGAAGCTGTTCAATGTTTCTTAAAATACGCTCCCGATCGTAAAGGTGGAGACAGAGAAAAAGTCCGAACAGACAATCCAAAAGAATAACGAGTAATGATGTGCTGTTAAATATGTATATAATAAGCTTTCGTGTGTTAATAAATGATTATGAGTATTTTGTGTTTAACAAATATTCTCAGCATATTATTTTTCAATTGCATTTTCGCCTTTTGTTCGACATTGATACGACATGGATTTCCTAACGTTCACTAGACGGTAGTATATCGACGTCGGATCGACATCATTTTACCTACGTCGGAACAACGTCACTTTTCTTATGTCGATTCCGTTCGCATTTTCAACCTTTTTCCGATGTCGATTCCATGTCGCAGAAGACGTCGATTTGCCTGCTGGGGAACATCTTTACTGTGATATGTTCCAAGGGCAATCATCCTCCTTGCATATTCTTCATTTTGTCACATTGCTGGAGGCAACAGAAATGGTTAATTCTTGCATTTGTAAGAAAGCTATCACCAAGACATCCACAACCACCTTTGTGTCTATCACACTTACACTTGGCAGTCAGTACTGATGGGAGCTGATCTTGGTACTTCTTTTTCAAGGTAGCTGAAAACTGCGTTTGCTTGGCTACTTCTTTGAGCTTGTTGTAATGAGCTCTACCCACATGCCTGCCACACTTGTAAATTTCACCTTTTGGATGCCACTTGCTAATTGCATTTGCTGCACTTGAGTCAGCATCTTGCCAAACGACCTCAGCATCACATCCTTCATCCTTGGCCTCCTTGTAGCACTCTTCAGCCAGACATCCTTCCATTGACTTAGATGTTCCTGCGAATAACTCTTCATCTATGTCATCTTTATGTCGCATATACATTTATGCCCATACCATAAAATACCCCCAGTGAATTAATTCTTTATAATGAATGATCCATTTCTACTAAAATATCCACAGTTATGCCATACATATGTTTTGCCACAAAGCGGGATAATTTGAAGTAGACAAACTTGATTTTGGCAAGTTTTTTCTCTTATTTCCGAACATGAAATACGCATTCTTTGTGAAGATTCGGAAACATTCAATAATTCCCAATGGGATTGGGAGAAGGAAATTATGGTGTCATGGCTGCAAGATTTTGCCAAAATCAATAAAAAAATTATCAATAATTCCATTGATCCAAAGTCCCTTCCAACAACCACATGTGTGGCTAAAATAATGGTCAGTGGTGAGTTTGTTTCTCGCTTTTTTACATCAATGAGTCCACCTTGATAGTGTTGGCAGTTGGCTCACTGGCTGTTGAATGGCATTTTTATATAGCCACTTCAATGTAGTATACCTAGATTCGGCTTTGTCTTTTATAAAATTAAGATATAAAAAGCCTCTAAGCTAAATTTAGCTGAAACTTTAGAATTTTTTTGACAAAAATTATTCTAGGAAATATACATGGCATGGTATTTTATGCTCTCCTATGTTAAGGTCATAAATTTGTTTCAATAAGTATTACACTGACCAGTGCTTTTATAATAGATTCTGTTTTAAAATATAAAATGAAACATATATCCTCGTTCATAGATGACTATGAAACTATTCACCTGCATATGGCAAGATATATTGAAACTGGATCAGTGAAAACTCCTAGTCATGGCAGAGGCAAACGAAACACAAGGCCGAATGTTCGATATGCAGTATCTGATGGGGAGGAGGATGATGAGACCAGCCAACAGTTGCACCAAACCACACAGGAAAAGGTATTACATAAACAATTTAGTGCCCTATTTTCAATTGCAAAACTTATAAATGAAATTACTTTTAGGTGTATGAGGGTGTTTTTTTCTTTCTAGAATGATAAAGTAACCATTAGCTGGATTTTAACAGCCAAAAACGTTCATCTTCTGTACATGTAACATCTGGGCATATTTTTGTAGCCCCAAAAAAGAACTAGAAAGAATGGTGGTGGATCAGTTGTCAGGATAGATTTTAATAATCAAATAGAAGTGCTGAAGGCCAAATATAACTTCAATAAAAAAAGGGTAAGCTTTTATGCCAGTGTTTCAATTTGTATGGATACCAGTTTCTATTACATATGTAGTCTGGGGCCGGTTGTATCAAAGGCATTTAGCTTAAACATATGAGTCACGTTTTAGGCCACTACAAGTTAATCTTTAGTTTCTGGTCCGCTGCCCGCATCCTTTCTCAGTAAAGTATTATTTCAGGACTATTTTGTTTTTGCGAAGGATTTAACTTATAGAACGATAAATATTCAATTTACACTAAAAAGATCTAGCAAAATGTAGTATTGAATGGTAAAAACCACTGCCTTATCGAGATTACAAGGTAAAAAAAACTAGAAATATTAATAGATCATTTTGATATGTAAAATCCTTTGTAATCTGTCATACATGTCGATTTATAAATAATATAAATGCAATTTATGTAAAATTTCATAACATTTTGATACAATTAGCATGAAAAGGGACAAGAAAGACCACAAAAATGTGGGCAAAGCCACAATTGTAATTATGTCCTATAGTCCTAACCGCCCACCCGCCTGCGTCGTAGATGAAGGTAAGGACGGACCAGAAACTAAAGATTAACTTGTAGTGGCCTTAGGAATAGTGGATTTGCGTTGGATTTATTTCTGGGCCAACAACACCCAACAACACTAGTTCCAGGCTCTTTGCCTTCACACGAAAATATGCAAAATGATTATATTTACAGTAATTGTATTTTCATGTGTGTGTAAAAATACATTATCCAGACCTCTCAACTTTGCAGAGTAGTAAAGAGTGAGATTGGGGATGTGGATGACACCTTTGTAAACGTCCGGGGGTCTGAAATGGCATTTTGTACATTATGACAGTAGGTGTTTTTTAATGAAAAACATTGCTTCATAACGTCCTTTAAGACAAGGCATTTTAGTTACAATAACTGTATTTCTGTGACATACAGTAATGAGCTTTAATTTGTCTTTGATAATTTACATATAGAATTCTGCTCGGACTGATTCTGTCTTTTGTGTCTGCCATACTTACATATGTGTACTATTTTGTATCCAAATTGCAGACAAAATGTCGGGCCGTCTGTGCGAGCACACTACACCGTTTCATGTTTTGAGCAGCTCCATACACAACTCCATATGCATACAATTTACTCGTTCTTATATGTGTCAAAACATTCACGCAAATGATGCAATATATCAATATAATATGATATATCAATATAATATGTTGTTGCTTCGTTCTTAAGAAATGACGCAATGTATCAAAATAATATGTTGTTGCCTCGTTCTTAAGAAATGACACAATATATCAATATCAGTATATTGTTGCTTGTCAAAAGATTCACGCAATATATCAATATAATATGTTGTTGCTTCGTTCTTAAGAAACGACGCAATGTATCAAAATAATATGTTGTTGCCTCGTTCTTAAGAAACGACGCAATATATCAATATCAATATATTGTTGCTTGTCAAAAGATTCCCGCAATATATCAATATAATATGTCGTTGCTTCGTTCTTAAGAAACGACACAATACAGGGTTATCAAAAAAAGCGCAATCCTCGACTGAAATGTAAATTGCTAAACAAATAATAGACGAAAACGTTAAAGTTTACATTCATTTTAAAGCGTAGCCATTCAGCTTTCTAACAGTGGGTTGTTTCTTAAATTTGACTCATTGGTTCGCGGGTAATAATACTTTACGTTATTGCGATTGGAGATTAAAAAAAGTGAGATGGAATAACAAATCGTTCTCATGAAAATAACTGATTTTTTTCATTAAAACAAAAAAATGTTGCATTTTATTAAATGGATTGTAACAATAAGTATAATTACGGCTTTTCTTCCACTATTTTTAACTCAGTTTGAAACTTCAAATGCGATATAATTTGGCTTGGACCATCTAAGCTGACTGACATCAACTTGCTATAATTTCTGTTTACATTACATCGCAATTCGATGACACTCTGGCTCAGACACCAGAATGTTTTGACGATTTTAGCATTCGTTTAGGATTTTCAAACAACCTGGTCTCTTTTAAAATACTTTTAATTTGTTCTTACGTGGTTTTCCAGATGTAGTGACGACAACATTAAAGTTTAAATAAGAAAATTCTAACATTTAAACTGACTATAAACAATAACATAGTAAACTTGCATAACAGCAACTAAAAATGATAGGTTTTACTAAATCTTTTCTTGTGCAATTATTACTAGCATTGGAGACAAGAATAATAGTTTGTTTGAAAGAGAAAAGAACAGGCTTTGAAGTAAGCCTAAAACCGTTTAACTAGAAATAGTATTTCAAAAGTTATTAAGCACAAAAATGAATTGCGTTTATTTGGATACACCCTGTATATCAAAATAATATTTGTTGTTGCTTGTCAAAAGATTCATGCAATATATCAATATAATATGTCGTTGCTTCGTTCTTAAGAAACGACGCAATATATCAATATAATATGTCATTGCTTCGTTCTTAAGAAACGACGCAATATATCAATATAATATTTGTTGTTGCTTGTCAAAAGATTCACGCAATATATCAATATAATATGTCGTTGCTTCGTTCTTAAGAAACAACGCAATATATCAATATAATATTTGTTGTTGCTTGTCAAAAGAATCACGCAATATATCAATATAATATGTCGTTGCTTCGTTCTTAAGAAACGACGCAATATATCAATATAATATTTGTTGTTGCTTGTCAAAAGATTCACGCAATATATCAATATAATATGTCGTTGCTTCGTTCTTAAGAAACAACGCAATATATCAATATAATATTTGTTGTTGCTTGTCAAAAGAATCACGCAATATATCAATATAATATGTCGTTGCTTCGTTCTTAAGAAACGACGCAATATATCAATATAATATTTGTTGTTGCTTGTCAAAAGATTCACGCAATATATCAATATAATATGTCGTTGCTTCGTTCTTAAGAAACAACGCAATATATCAATATAATATTTGTTGTTGCTTGTCAAAAGAATCACGCAATATATCAATATAATATGTCGTTGCTTCGTTCTTAAGAAACGACGCAATATATCAATATAATATTTGTTGTTGCTTGTCAAAAGATTCACGCAATATATCAATATAATATGTCGTTGCTTCGTTCTTAAGAAACGACGCAATATATCAATATAATATTTGTTGTTGTTTGTCAAAAGATTCACGCAATATATCAATATAATATGTCGTTGCTTTGTTCTTAAGAAACGACGCAATATATCAATATAATATGTTGTTGCCTCGTTCTTAAGAAACGACGCAATTAATATCAATATCAGAATATTTGTTGCTTGTCAAAAAATCCACGCAATATAGCCGATCAATATAATATGTCGTCGCCTGTCATAGCCAGCGTATAAGCAGCACACTGGTGGCAGTCGCTTTATTTTGTTGAACAGGGGTTTTGAGGATCAATTATCTTTTTCTGCGTGTGTCATAAACAGTATATACATTACATATATGCGGCACATGAGTCAACATGCATAAACAAACAGGTATATCACGCGTCGCTGTCCCTGAACTTTGTACTATCATACGATTACATGCGCAGTTTACTCCATCATAGGCTACATCTAAGAATGAACTGATGTTAGAATATGATGATGTTGTAATGTGT